>PVKV010023789.1:0-32648 GCA_004027835.1 Alouatta palliata
GTCCCAAACTATCAAGTTACTCTAAAATGTCCCATAAATGTTTTTAAATAAATACATTTTCCATGCTTAATTGTATGCACTAAATAACTCATAGTAATTGCCCTAAACTGACCTGAAGACATATAGCATCTTCATCCATGGTTGCCTTATTAAACACCTATTTATTCTAGGGACACATCAAGGACACAAAATTCCTTTGAACAGAAACAAAAACCACATCCAGATGACCAAAGTCTCTCCCAGGAGAGTATGGTTAGCAGAAACACAGATGAACAATAAGAACAAAATAGTGTCAATAATTTGTCAAAAGAAGTGCTCTGTAAAAGAATTTAAAGAGGCCTGGGAAATCCGCAGAACCTACCTATGTGTCTTTCTCTTGTTCTTAGTGTTTGGCTAGCTTTTCGGTTGTTAGAAGTACCAGGTCTCTTGTTTCCAAAGAGCTGCCTGTGTTGGCCTTTCAGACTATCATATTGCAAAATCTGAAGTTCTGTTGCAATAAACACCAGATTTCAAAGGAAAAGCAATGGAAACTGTGCAGATTAAACTTCATTTTTATAGCAACCGTCAGTAGTACGTAACTATATGTCTAAACAATGCTGCCTCTTCCAATATAATATTAGATTGAGAAAGACACTGATTTTGAGGATACATTTAGAAAAATATATATATATTTAGGCTTGGGGGAAAAAGGGTTGTCTTTCATAGAAACACAATAAATTTATCCTTTGAATCCCTCTTGAATCAACCATATGCAAACAGATAACTTTTGAACTGTGTTATTCTAGAGTAAGCCTCAGCCAAGTGTAGTTGAAAAGTGGTTGGGCATAATGAGGGCAACCCTGACACAAACATAGACAATATGCTTCCCGAGATAAAGAATTTAAAACAAGAAAAAACCAAAGTCAAGTGACAGCACACTATTTCAGGTGTAACTGTTTTCTCTTGATGCTCATTTAATTTGAAATTAGGAATGGGGACCTCAAATAACAATACCTCAATAATTACCTTTTTTCGATCTTTCAAAGACATTGTCATTAGCACTATAATGTCTATAATCTTCAAAGTTCAGGGGATAATGTTTAAAGAAGACTACAAAGTTAAAATATCAAAAAGTCAAGGATATGCTCCTAAGCTACTGAGAAAACCCATAATATGCCCAGGGTAACAAGGAAACTGTAACTCCTTTTTGGGGGGTAGAATGTACCCTTTACATTTTAATTCACTGTTTTTTGTCTCAGCCTCTTCTCATTTCTTCTTGGCTTTATAGGGCTAGGGCTCTCATGATGAAATCGCTATAAAAGGGAAATCTCTCAGATACCTATCATAACAGAATGGTAGAGTTATAACTTCAGTCCACATATTTTACAGTTCAGAAAGCTGAAGTTTGACAAGGTTGTGATTGGCTCCAAAGTGACAGATAGCTGTGTCAAAATGAAGGAAAAAATCTAGTTCTCCTTATTATCAGCTAAGAGCATCTTTTCTAGTATACTGCGGTTAAACTTTCATGGGTAAATATTTCTTAAAAAGTCTAACATTAGATAGATTGGAATGGAAAACATGGCAAAATTAAAACTAAGGTTATAACAAATGATATGGATGGGGGGTTGGAGACTTGGCTGAGTCAATGCTGAATAGTGTATGTGGTGGTTGACGGGGTATTGACATTGTTTCTAAAACCAAATGTTTATCTGGTGTTCTGGCTGAAATGGCACTTAGCATGGCTGAATTTACTTGGAATCTGATTCTTGTAGAAATGATCTTAAGCCTTCACACAACAGTTGCGCTAGAGAAAACTGATTCTCAAACACCGGTCAGTATACATATCATGTGGGTAAGATGTATATTCTTTCAGAATTTACTCTCTCAATTTTTGTTTTTGCACTACCAGCCATGAACTAATTTTTCATAACCTTTGGGACTGATGATGTTACTTTGATATTTTATCTATTTTCCTACTTCTCATGAGACCAGCAAAACTATTTGATATATTTATTTCTACTAGGTTGTCATCATCCCAGGGATCCCCTACAGAAGTTCTATGACTTCCCCTTTCCTCAGTATAAGCCCAACCACATGGAAGAGCGTGTTATTGTGTTGGAGAGCTGGGGTGTTTGAGTGTACATGCAGGTCAACTACAGGGATACCTGCAGGATAATGCAAAAGTTGATCAAACATCAGTCAACTGTTACAGCAGGATGGCAATCAATATTTCCAGTTTAAAAAAAAAAAGGGAAAAAAATAATTTTGTTTCTTTTCCTCTAGACAAAAAATAAAATGTTAGAATAATTGGACAGTTATAAGCTATAAAATGTTAAGACTCACTTAGGGAAAAGAAAATGCAAATTTCAGTAGTTTGCAGTGGATCATAACCTGCTGAGTCAAAACTGGGACGAAAAGAAAATGAGGCTAGGCACAGTGACTCAGGTCTGTAATCCCAGCACTTTGGGAGGTGGGTGGATCACCTGAGGTCAGGAGTTCGAGACCAGACTGGTCAAAACGGTGAAGCCCTGTCTCTATTAAAAACAAAAAATCTGGGCATGATGTTGTGTGCCTGTAATCGCAGCTACTTGAGAGGCTGAGGCACAAGAATCGCTTGAACCCAGGAGAAGGAGGTTGCAGCGAGCCGAGATCATGCCACTGCACTCCAGCCTGGGTGACAGAGCAAGACTCCATCTCAGAATAAAAAAAAAAGAAAAGCAGATCATAGACATATAAGCCTTTAGTCTTGTGTTTCCTATAAGAGTGAGTAAAGAAATCATGGTTTACTTTTGCATAATTCATAAATACCAATTTTGTGGCATTTATTAATTTAGTTATTAATTTAAAATAAGAAGAACCTATTTGTATATTGCCAAACTGTTAATAAAATGATTTCCTGTTATAAAAAGGTCACAAAACATGAGTTGACATTTCAGTTAAGAGAAAGTCCAATTAAATGATCAAAATATTTCTCTGATAAAGGTAGTGTCCACCCTGAGGTGAGTTCCTCCTGGTGAAACCATGGTAAATGACTTCCTTTTCAACCCAAACATAGTGCCTCTTACTCATCAAATGAATATCATATTTTATAGTCATGAATTTGTATTTGCATTATAAATTAGAAAGGATTATCAAATCATACATAGCTTCAAATTAAAATCGGTCAAAACCCAAACACCACAAGACAGAAGCAAACAGTTTAGCTCATCACAATGTAATGTAACTCTTATAGTTTTGAAATAATCAAGAGATTGTGTACTTTCCCAATAAACAGAATCACAAACCATTAAGTAGAATGATAATTTGGGATCAGTGCCAAAATAATATGTATTAGTTTAACCTAAGAAAAGTTCAAATTTGGAAAGACAAATTTGTATGTCCTCACTTATATATGGGGGCTAAAAATACAGAATTCACAGAAGCAGAAAGTGGAATGGTGGTTACGAGAGGCTGGGGTTGGGGAAAGGGAAGATGATGATTTAAAAAAGTACAATGTTTCAACTAGATGGAAGGAATAAATGATAGTGTTTGAGGTGATGGGCATTAATTAGCTTGATTCAATCATTCCACATTGTATGCATATATCGCAGCATCATTTTGTTTTTACCTAATGAATGTAAACAATTATAACTTGTCAATATCCAATTAAAAAGTTAAAAAATTTTATATAAAGATGCAAATTTTTCTCGCGTTATTTTGTACAAGTGAAGATCCTTTTCAAAAATTAGTATTTTGTCATTGTTTTGTTAGTTTCACTAACAAAAAGACTTTCATTAATGACAGTAGCTAAAAGGGTGTGTTCCAATAATTCACCAAGATTGCTTATTGGAGAATGTGCAGCCAGGAGTCCACAGAGAGGCAATGTAATGTAGGGGTGACGAAGGCAAATATGATTAAGTCAGATATGACCCTGGCTTTCACATGTAATTTCTGTATCTCTATTTTCATCTCTGAGCCTTGACTTTCCCATTGCTAAAATGGATATTATAATGGTATTTGCTGCATTATCCTGCTGTAAGAATTACATGGTGTAATACATGCAACAGAGGGTCCAGGTTATAGTAAGGTCTAAATAAATCTTAGCTTTGTTTTGTTTTTAATATTTTTACTATTATAAAAGTGGCCCAAGTCGGAGCTTCATTATAACTTAGAAATATTCACTGAGATGACATGTTTGAGTCTTTCATTAAGGAAGAATAATTTTCACACGTACATGTTACACAGAAAATTTGGTGATAACTGAAGTCATAAAAAGAGAAGACTTTGAAAAATCTTCTCATGATATTGAAACAAAAAGAGCACCAGAGAGAGAGATGGAGTATAGGAATGCTAGTCCTGACTCTCTTACTAAATTGCTGAGTGGTGTAGAAGTCATTTGGGGCCTTAGTGTCCTTAATCAGTAAACTTAAATCAGATTTTTATTGTGATTTTCAGTTCAAACTTTGAATGGTTGGGTTGCATAGGACTGTGAAGTTAAACATTCTTCCTTGTATTTGGTATGCGGAGAACTTAGCGAAATTTTCTGTGATCTGTCTTAGAGAGAGTGCCCTGGAAGCACTTCCTATCATGGAAATTATTGTGCAAGGGATTTTTTTTATGGGAATGCTCCAAGAAAAATGTGTAAGGGAGTAAGGAAAGAAGAGAAGGTAAAGAGAAAGAAGCTAAGAAGCGATATGGCTTAGGTGAAGTCTAGTTCCAGTCTGATATTGTAGGGAGCTCTGGAACATAAACTACACATCTACCCCACTTTTTAGATAAGAAAGGAGAACTTTATCCCTGCAGAAGCCACCTTGTTGCCCAAGGATGGGGGCAAGGCAGCTCCAGTTACCCAAGATCTAAGCAGCTGCACCTTTATCAACCAGCAAAAGAAATTCCTAAGTATTCCCACTTCTAGTGCATTGCTTGATGTACTGCATACTGAAAGCACTTGAAACTTACACAAGAGCTTCTATAAATCAGCCTCATCATTATAGGATATCATTGTGCAACACTTCCTGTCTTACTGCACAGATACTACAAACTTTTTAAAATTGTTTGCTTGATCTTTGCTAACGATGATTATCAAGTTCACTATCTCCTCTACTTTCTGAGGGTCACAGACCCTTCAACAGATTGTAAGGCTATTTAGGGAGATGATCTTTGCATGTACTTGTGTATTAGAAACATCTAGATGTTAAAACCAAAGTAGGGTGTGAAAACCCTTAGGAACTGACAATCAGTCACTTCCCTCTTTTCATCCTGAAAAGCAATTCTTATAATTTAATTCAAAAACACTATTTTCTTTTTCAATAGCAAGTGTCAACTTCATCAGTATACATTATGCTAAGAAAATACTTTTTGAAAGAAAAATGTGAAACCCAGATGGCGACTTCAAGTTTTTCTTTTAAAATAAGAAAAGAAGTAGATGCTCATTTTTTAATCTAACAAGCAAAAAAATCTTTTTCTTTTATTCCAAGATCACCACTCCTTTTACTGTAACACATTATGTAGTAAGAGATTGAATACTGTCTCAGTGGCTGCTAACTTCCAACCTCTCTAGCCTAGCATAAATCCTGAGAGAGTGTGACTCATTTTCCTTTTAGGCTTCTAGAATAGATTATCCCTGTTTCTCGTTTTCTTTGAGATAAGTTATGTTACATTGGACCTCAAATGTCTTCCTCCCAGTACTGATTTATTTCCATCACTGTGGCAAGAAATAGTAGATAAAAAAAGTTAAGAAGCTTTTACCTGTAAAATGAATTACTGAAAGTTTTTCTAATAAGATGGGGAAAATTAGATCCAAAGTTATGTCATCTTTTACACCTATTATGCACTATTAATAAAATTAACATAAAATTTTTAAGGAATTTAAATTCTATCTAAATTTCTACAATTTAGTCTTAATTTTATTTGAGGCATAGAATTTATTTTATTTATTTTACTTCTGATGATTCTTTCCTTTCTTTCTCTCCCTTCCTTCCTCCCTCTCTTCCTCCCTCCCTTTCTTCCTTCCTTCCTCTCTTTCTTTCTTTCTTTCTTCTTCCTTTCTTAGAAGACACAAACATACTTAAAGGATATCACTATTATTCAGTTGTTAAATGTATTTACTGTAAAAGATTTGAAATATTAAGCCAGGAATTTCATTTCATAGTTTATGAACAAATGTGAAATTCATATTTGATCATAAACTATGAACAAATTACTTTGATGTGTAGGGTTTGTTTTCTAGCTAAGAAACTTGTGGAAAGTTGAATGCTCACTGTGTAGAGTTAATTCTTTTTAGCTAAATTTTCATTATAAATCCTCATATAAAACTAATGCCACTTTGTTATAGGAGAAAGTTCTAATATCACAGTATGCCTCACAAAACTGTTTTTGGGTTAATATCTTACCTTATTTTCAGGTACCTATAAAAAAAGTCATGAATATTTATTCAATATTGAAATATAACATAAATACCAATTCAAAAGCAGGTTTTATTTTTCTTAACCTTCAGTCTTTAAATAAGAAAGGGGAAAAAAAGAGATGTCTTCTCCGCAGCAGAGCACACTCCAGAAACAAATGCGCTACATCTGTTTTAGCTGGCATGGATGGGACCCTGCAGTGTAATACATTACTTTAGATTTCAAAACTGACAGTCTTCAGACTAGTGGTTCTCCATGTTGCAAATAAAGATTTTGTTTTCCAATGATATTTATTTAGGATTTTTTGCTAGGTGAATTGACCTTGTGAGTTTATGAATTCTACTGATTCTCCCCAACACAGAAGGAGCTGTTGGATTCTCTCATGTGAGTACCACACAGCCAGCAGGTTCCCTCATCACAGATCATCACATAAGGGTTTTTAGTGGTTTATTTGGAAGGCATTTTTATGCTAAACTGATGCATGGGTAAAGCATTTCTCAGGGTATATGAAGACTGGATAATATCAAATTAGGCCATGATAAAATATAGTCGAAGCCAGCATTTTAAATTGAAAAGCCATGTTAAAGCACTGAATTCAGATATTTTTGATTCTGAAGAATACATAGGGAATATTTCACATTCACAAAGGATTTTCTTCCTAACCCCTCTTTGCCTACATCAGCCATTCCCCAAACACAAATATGCACACATTCTTTTGAAGTATGTGAAGGTGAAATCATAGCAAGCATATCCCTCAGTCTATGCCTGTGGGCATGATTTTAAACAGAAGCTTTGAGGGGGTTTATTTCTGTTAAAATGCATAGACAGGACCATGGATTTTTCAAATTTTCACACAAAAACTCAATACAAGGGGAGTTAATACATGTTTATATATATGTACAAACATATACATGAACTTACTAATATATATTTATGCTACTGGTAGAGGCAGGCAATTAAACAATGTGCAATTGAGCATGAAAACTGAGATCCAGTCAGCAGATAGAAGTGTATTTGAGGATAAGTCTGCCAACTTGTGCTATATGCAACATGCTTATACTCAGAAAATACATCATACGTGAAAGGAATAAAATAAAACTTGCTTTCTTTATTCAGTTTCAAAAGGAGTGTTTTGGTGAGTGTTATTTTTTTTTGGTATTGTTTTCATTACAGGAGAAAAAGTAATAATGACCTAATTGCCAGAAAACATGCATACAGCATCAGACGTGGGAATCTGAGCTCTTGAAAGCCATACCAGAGATTTTCTCTAATATCTTTATTTTCAGAGCGTCTTTCCCCAAGGAAACAACATATCTCTGCAGACTTCATCTCATTGATCCTCACATTATCACTGTTAAGGAGTCAGGAAAGCTAGGACTTCTGTAGATTCGACCAGTGAAACAGACAATAGCTGTTAGTGACTTGACTGAAATTATAGAGTAAGTTGGGAGCACAGCTGGTGCAAGAATCTGGGTCTGCTGTTTGCCAGAGCTTTCTTCTATCCGACAGAACATATTGCCTAAAGCTGAGAATCCTACAGTGTCCTTGATTACGTATTTTCAAATTATAGCTCACTTTAGAGATTCCTATTAAAAATGGAGCACGGCAGCAGGCCTGGAAATCATTTAGGAAACCCCAGGTTTCAAGCGGTGGGAGATTTAAAAAGCAGGGCTGGAGGGATGAAATATCTAAAACACAGGTGGGAATGGAACGTCTAAATGGCTGTCTACTGGATCTTTCTGTATAGAGGGCACCATGCTAGGTGCTCCGCTGGTTAATCAGAAAGATGCAGAAGGTATTCCCTAGGAGTTTATGTATTTACTTGACAAGGGTCATCTTGTGAAAGCCTCATTTCTACTTGTAAGTTGCAGGAAAAGGCAGATGAAGAATAGGAAGATATATAGCTATTTTGGAAGCCCAAGGGTAGCTTGAAATGAACTCCCTCATAAAGTACAGGGGAGAGCTCTCTTGGGAAGGATTCAGTAGGCTCCCTCTTGTCTCACTTGGATTTTTTTTAATATGTAGTCTAGTAGGAATAGACATTTCCCTCATGAATTATTGATACCCTAAAGCTGTTTTAATTGTTTTTCCTTTCAGTGCTATATAGAGAAGCTCAATAATGATTCTCACTGCAATATTAGCATATATTTTAAGCATGCCATAATACCAAGGGAGAGCATCTAATTTTCCTGAAACAGTATGCTTCTTTAACTTCAAGAAATATGATTTAAATTAGTAATAAAGATGAGAAGTTATCCAACTTAGATTATAAAATTCCTTTCTGTACTGAAGTATTATGTAGGAAAATAAGCAAAGAATATATTTATGTTCAATTTAATTTAATCATGTGAAAGCATGGTTAAACATTGAAATATGGGATTTGTAGATATAAGATAAATTTCATTACTGCATGAAGGTATTTTCTTGGTCACAGATATTAAACAGTTAAGCAAAAAATCTTAGAATATACCCAAGATTTGAAACATTAAAGTATAATATTTATTAAATTAATACACTTTTCTCTAATAGGTATAGAGCTTAGAAACATTTTAAGTAAATATTTTTAATGCAGCAGTTATCAAATTTTTTGATCTTAAGACTCCTTTACACTCTTAAAAATTATGGAATACCCTAAATTATATTTATGTGGATTATATCTATCAATATTTGTTGCATTAGAAATTAAAGCTGAGAGCTCACACCTGTAATCCCAGCACTTTGGGAGGCCGAGGTGGGTGGATCACCTGAGGTTAGGAGTTCGAAACTAGCCTGACCAACATGGAGAAACCCCATCTCTACAAAAAAAAAAATACAAAAAATTAGCCAAGCGTTGTGGCAGTACCTCCAGCTACTCAGGAGGCTGAGGCAAGAGAATCATTTAAAATCAGGAGCTGGAAGTTGCAGTGAGCTAAGATTGCACCACTACACTCTGGCCTGGGTGACAGAGCAGGATTCTGGCTCAAAAAAAAAAAAAAAAGAAAGCTGAGAAAATTTTGAAACGTTTGTTAATTTACTGAAATAAGAATAACAAGCATATTATATGTTAACATACCCAACACATTTTCGTAAAAAGTATATTATTCTCTAAAACAAAAAACATTAGTGAGGAGAAAGGCAATGTTTTACATTTTTGTAAATCTCTTTATTGTCTGGTTTATTATCTGGCTGTATTATCATATCTGCTTTTGCCTTCAGTCTGTTGTGGAGTCACACACAATGTAGCCTCTGGAAAATTCCATTGTCATCTCATCAGAGAATGAGAGTAAAAAGGTAAATAACATGTTGGTATGGCCGTGGAAAGAATTTGACATTGTTGATTCTTGAAAAGGTCTCATGATCATCCAGACCACAGTGCAAACAGCTGAAGAAAAAAGCCACCAACAGGAATGCTGCAGACCTTGCTTCTATTTCTGGTGCCGTCATCACCAGATGATCTCTACTCCCAAAAAACAGAATACACATTCTTCTCAGTATCACATGGTATTTACTCTAAAACCAATCACTTAATTGGAAGTAAAACACTCCTCAGCAAAGGCAAAAGAACTGAAATCATAACAAACAATACCTCAGACCACAGTGCAATCAAATTTGAGCTCAAGATTAAGAAACTCACTCAAAACCACACAACTACATGGAAATTGAACAACCTGTTCCTGAATGAATCCTGGGTAAATAATGAAATTAAGACAGAAATCAAGAAGTTCTTTGAAAACAATGAGAACAAAGAGACAATGTACCAGAATCCCTGGGACTCAGCCAAAGCAGTGTTAAGAGAGAAAGTTAAGGCACTAAATGCTCACCTCACAATGCTAGAAAGATCGACAAATACAAGCAATGGGGAAAGGATTCCCTCTTTAATAAATGGTGTTGGGAAAACTGGCTAGCCACATGCAGAAAGCAGAAACTGGACCCCTTCCTGACACCTTACACTAAAATGAACTCCAGATGGATTAAAGACTTAAACATATGACCTAACACCATAAAAACTCTAGAAGAAAACCTAGGCAAAACCATTCAGGACATAGGCATAGGCAAGGACTTCATGACTAAAACACCAAAAGCATTGGCAACAAAAGCCAAAATAGACAAATGGGATCTACTTAAACTCCAGAGCTTCTGCACAGCAGCAGAAACAATCATTAGAGTGAACCGGCAACCAACAGAATGGGAAAAAATTTTTGCAATCTACCCATCTGACAAAGGACTTATACCCAAAATCTACAAAGAACTAAAACAGATTTACAAGAAAGAGACAAATAAACCCATTGAAAAGTGGGCGAAGGATATGAACAGACACTTTTCAAAAGAAGACATATATGAGGCCAATAAACTTATGAAAAAATGCTCATCATCACTGGTCATTAGAGAAATGCAAATCAAAATTGCATTGAGATACCATCTCATGCCAGTTAGAATGGCGATCATTAAAATATCTGGAGACCACAGATGCTGGAGAGGATGTGGAGAAATAAGAACACTTTTACACTGTTGGTGGGAGTGTAAATTAGTTCACCCATTGTGGAAGACAGTGTGGCGATTCCTCAAGGACCTACAAATAGAAATTCCATTTGACCCAGCAATCCCATTATGGGGTATATATCCAAAGAATTATAAATCATTCTATTATAAGGACACATGCACACGTATGTTCATTGCAGCACTGTTTACAATCAGAAGGACCTGGACCCAATCAAAATGCCCATCAATGATAGACTGGACAGGGAAAATGTGGCACATATACACCATGGAATACTATGCAGCCATAAAAAACGACAAGTTCATTTCCTTTGTAGGGACATGGATGAACATGGAAACCGTCATTCTCAGCAAACTGACACAAGAACAGAAAATCAAACACCGAATATTCTCACTCATAGGTGGGTGTTGAAAATGAGAACACATGGACACAGGGAGGGGAGCATCTCACACTGGGGTCTGTAGGAGGGGGACTAGGGGAGGGACAGTGGGGGTAGGGAGTTGGGGAGGGATAACATGGGGAGAAATGCCAGATATAGGTGATAGGGGTGGAGACAGCAAACCACATTGCCATGTATGTACCTATGCAACAGTCCTGCATGTTCTTTACATGTACCCCAGAACCTAAAATGCAATAATATATATATTTTTAAAAAAAGAACGATCTCAAATTGACACTTACATGTCACAACTTAAAAAAAGCTATAGAACCAAGAGAAAACAAATCCAAAAGCTAACAGAAGACAAGAAATAACTAAGATTTGAGTGGAACTGAGGAGATGGAGACGTGAAAAAACGTTCAAAAAATCAATGAATCCAGGAGCTGTTTTTCTGAAAAAAATTAATAAAAGAGGCCACTAGATAGACTAATAAAGAAGAAATGAAAGAAGAATCAGACACAATAAAAAATGATAAAGGAGATACCACTACTGATCCCACAAGAATACACTCTAACATTAGAGAACACTGTAAATACCTCTAAGCAAATAAACTAGAAAATCTAGAAGAAATGGGTAAATTCCTGGATACATTACCATCCCAAGACTAAACCAGGAAGAAGTTGAATCTAAGAATAAACAAATAACAAGTTTTAAAATTGAGACATAATTAACAGCCTACCAATCAAAAAAAAAAAAAAAAAGCGGAGAACTGGATGGATTCATAGCCGAATTCTACCAGAGGTAAAGACAGAAGCTGGTACCACTCCCTCTGAAACTATTCAAAACAGTTGAAAAGGAGTGACTCCTCCCTAACTCATTTTATGAGGCCAGCATTATACTGACATCAAAACCTGACAGAGACACAACAAAAAAGAAAACTTCAGGCCAATATCCCTGATGAGCATCAGTGTGAAAATCTTCAGTAAAATACTGGCAAACCAAATTCAGCAGCACATCAAAAAGCTTATCCACCACAATCAAGTCAGTTCCATTCCTGGGATGCAAGGCTGGTGTAACATATGCAAATCAATAAACATAATCCATCACAGAAATAGAACCAATGACAAAAACCACATGATTATTTCAACAGATGCAGAAAGGGCCTTCCATAAAATTCGACATTCCTTCATGTTAAAAACTTTCAATAAGCTAGGTATTCATGGACCATATCTCAAAATAATAAGAGCCAATATTATATTGAGTGAACAAAAGCTGGAAGCATTCACTTTGAAAACCAGCACAAGACAAGGATGCCCTGTCTCACCACTCCTATTCAGCAAATATTGGAAGTTCTGACCAGGGCAATCAGGTAAGAGAAAGAAATAATGGATATTCAAATAGGAATAGAGGAAGTCAAAAATGTCTCTGTTTGCAGACACATGATCCTCCAAAACTCCTTAAGATGACAGGCAACTTTAGCAAAGTCTGAGGATACAAAATCTATGTGCAAAAATCACAAATACTCCTATAAACCAACAATAGACAATCAGAGAGCCAAATCATGAATAAACTCCCATTCACAATTGCTACAAAGAGAATAAATTACCTAGGAATAGAGCTAACAAGGGACATGAAGGACTTCTTCAAGAAGAACAAACCACTGCTCAAGGAAGTAAGACAGAACACAAACAAATGGAAAAATATTCCAACCTCACTGACAGAAAGAATCAATATTATGTGAAAATGTCCATACTGTCCAAAGTAATTTATAGATTCATTGCTATTCCCATCAAACTACCATTGACTTCTTCACAGAATTAGAAAAATACTACTTTGAAATTTACATGGAATCAAAACAGACCTCCTATAGCCAAGACAATTCTAAGCAAAAAGAACAAAGCAGGAGGCATCACACTACCCAACTTCAAACTATACTTCAGCTGACAGGCAACAGTAACCAAAACAGCATGGTACTAGTACCAAAACAGACATATAGACCAGTGGAACAGAATAGACCTCAGAAATAAGATCACACATTGACAATCATCGGATCTTTGACAAACCTGGGAAAAACAAGCAATGGGGAAAGGATTCCCTATTTAATAAATGGTGCTGGAAGAACTGGCTAGCCATTTGCAGAAAACCGAAACTGGACCACTTCCTTACACCTTATACAAAAATTAACTCTAGATGGTTTAAAAACTTAAATGTAAAACCCAAAACCATGAAAACCCTAGAACAAAATCTATTCAGAACATAGGCATGGGCAGAGATTTATGATAAAATTGCCAAAGGCAATTGCAACAAAAGCTAAAATTGACAAATGAGATCTGATTAAACTAAAGGGCTTCTCCACAGCAAAAGAAACTATCATCACAGGGCACAGGCAATCTAGAGAATGGGAGAAAATTTTTGCAATCTACCCATTGGCAAAAGTCTAATATCCACAGTTTACAAGGAATTTAAACAAATTTGCAAGAAAAAAAACCAACCCTATCAAAAATTGGGTAAAGGAGATGAACAGAAACTTCTCAAAAGAAGACATTTATGTGGCCAACAGATATATGAAAAAAGCTCAATATCACTGACCATTAGAGAAATGCAAATTCTAACTGGCATGAGATACCATCTCATGCCAGTTAGAATGGTGATCTTTAAAAAGTCAGGAAAAAACAGATGCCGGAGAGGATGTGGAGAAATAGGAATGCTTTTACACTGTTGGTGGGAGTGTAAATTAGTTCAACCATTGTGAAAGACAGTGTGGCGATTCCTCAAGGATCTAGAACCAGAAATACCATTTGACCCAAAAATTCATTGCTGGTTATATACCCAAAGGAATATAAATCATTCTATTATAAAGATACATGCACATGTATGTTTATTGCAGCACTATCCACAATAGCAAAGAAAAGGACTCCACCCAAACACTCAACAATGATAGAATGAATAAAGCAAACGTGTTACATATATGTCATGGAATACTATGCAGCCATAAATAGGAATGAGATCATATCCTTTGCAGGGCATTGATGATGTTCAAAGCCATCATCCTCAGCAAACTAACACAGAAACAGAAAACCAAACACTGCATGTTCTCACCCATGAATGGGAGCTGAACAATGAGAACACATGGACACAGGGAGGGGAACATCACACACCGGGGCCTGTCAGAGGGAAAGAGGAGGGAGAGCATCAGAACAAATAGCTTAATACAGAGCTTAATACCTAGGTGACGGATTGATAGGTGCAGTAAACTATCACAGCACACGTCTACCTGTGCAATAAACCTACATGTTTTGCACATGTCCTGGAACTTAAAGTAAAATAAAATGAAAGCTTCTTTAAAATATTTAATATTTAATAAATGAATAGAGAAGAATTATAAGTATCCTCATTTGTGTAACATTTATTTGAATCAAAGTAAATCTTCCAATGAATTAAGTTGGTTTGTAATTTTGGCTTAAAGAAATTATGTATTTCTTCTTTGATCTTATTGCAATATATGTGAGTTTGTTTCTGATGAATCAGAAACCACTCTAACAGCTAGTAGTTTCAAACAATGATAATTTATTATTTCATATAATCCTTCTTGTCTGGGCTGTTTCAGCTGAAGCTGGATGGTCTAGGACGGCTCCAGGCAGTTGACTCAATGTTACCTTGAGTAACGGAGGTGATTTGGCTACAATCATCCAGCAGGCTAGCCTGGGCTTGTTCACATGATGGCAACTGCAGAATTCCAAGTATAGCAATGAGACCTAGCTCCAATATGCAAGTCCTTTAAAGCTTCTGCTTGTATCATACTTGTTCATGTCTCATTGGCCAAGGTAATTCACATGAACAAACTTAGAAAGAACAGGTAGATTCATGAAAGACCAACCATTGATGGAAGAAACTATAAAATCAGGTCATAAAATGTTATATATAAAGAGATTAAACATTTGTAACAATTTTTAAAATCTACTGCAGACTGCTTTTTAGCCAACAAATGATTTCTCCTAAGTGAAAAATATGCTTCCTTCTAGAATTTAAATAGTCTCATTCAATTATGTCATCTGGTTCAAAGTACAGATTATTACAATTTGTTGCTAATATAGGTATAAGTGTGACTCATTGGATGCACTTGCCCTTCATTCAGAGACCTATGAACTAAATACTTAAGTTATCTGTGGCCAACCAACTTATTATACAAGGGTAAGATGGGAGAAAAGTAATTGCAATATATACTTCTGATCGGAAAAATGAGGAATGGGAGGCGTAGACTAGTCATTGCTCTAAGGAATTCTGAAATACGTCAAGGCACATGTTAAAAGGATCCCCTACTCTAAGTCTATGAAAATTGCTTGATTAAATTCTATTTCTGCTCTCCGAGAGCAATTTGTTTGTCTATTTTTCTCTGGATCTCTTGCCTCTGTCTCTAGGACTTTTATCTTTCTAAATAGAAATGACCATGATTCTCAGTCTGATTTCTGCCTCCAAAATATTTGAAGCCTAGAAACTTTTCTTCTTTTTGTAATTGTTTTTAGTCTAAGCTGGCAGTGCTTTTGTTAGTATAATGGTATTAAAAAAAATTCATGGATTGCTTATAAATCTGGTTTACATCTATTGTATGTAATTTCAAAAATTCTCCACTTTCAAAATTCACATCTAATTCATTTCAAAACAGGCCTTCCTCCACCTTAGATGTGGTAGGCTGCTATGAAAAAAAAATGCCCTTAGAATTATCAGGAGACACTTTATCTTGCTGAGAACTCTTCTGTCCATCTTAGAACACTGAGAAGTTTTTTTAAAAAGGGTCTTATAACCAGCCACAACCTTGTGCATCTTTATACTAAGGCCATTTCCTACTTTGTGAATTTTTACCAATGTGAGAGACAATTTATTTTTTGACCCAGCAATTCCTGGCTGCTTTTTATTTCTTCTAAAATCCACTTGTAAACAAAACCGTTTATTTTAAAACTTATTCTCTGTTGTCATACTTATATGCAGCTAACAGGGGCCAGTTGACACTCTCAGCATCTGTCATAAAACCTCTTTAGACACACAGGTTCATTAGATACATTTTTTTAAATATATATACTTTTTATTGCATTTTAGGTTTGGGGGAACATGTGAAGAACATGCAAAATTGTTGCATAGATACACACACAGCAGTGTGATTTGCTGCCTTCCTCCCCATCACCTATATCTGGTATTTCTCCCCATGGATCCCTCCCCAAGTCCCCACCCCCCGCTGTCCCTCCCCTTTTTCCCCCCCAACAGGCCCCAGTGTGAGATGCTTCCCTCCATGTGTCCATATGTTCTCATTGTTCAGCACCCGCCTATGAGTGAGAATATGCAGTGTTTGATTTTCTGTTCTTGTGTCAGTTTAACCATCATTCTCATTAGATACATTTTCTATCTTCCAAGTTTCTGCAGATTAAAGCTTAGCTAAATATTCCATTATAGCACAGTCTTGTACCACTCTTTCATCCTTCACTAAGAGTTTCTTCATTGTTTTCTCAGTCTCCATCCAAAGCCAATATTATATATTTTAGTATTTTATTACATATTTTAGGTTTTGTTAGAGAAACATCCCACACTGAGTACTAGTTTTTATATCAGTTAACAATTGTTGTGTTAAACAATAATTTCCTTTAGACAATAAATATTTGTTTTTTATGCTTCAGTGGTTGGCCTGGCTGGTTTTTCTTCCCTGAGCCAGATTCATTGGTGCTGAGTTTTCAGATAGCCTCTTTCATATATCAGGCAATAGGCTTGCTGTTAGTTGGATAATGGCAATGACTTTGTCATGTGTTTCTTCATTCAGCAGGTTTACATGGACTCAGTGATTGCAAGGTTCTCAAGATCAGAGACAGCAAGTCTCATTTTGGTTTTTAGCCACTGCTTATGTCACGTTTGATATATCCCTTTACCCAAAGCAAGTCACATCGCCAAACCCAGATTCAATAAGTTGTGAGAAGGTTTCCACCTTCTGATGGATGGAGCTGCAAAGTCATGTTATAAAAGGAAGATGTACAAAAGGGAAGAAGAATGTCTAGCCATTTTTGAAGTCTATCACAGCAAGTATATTTTATGTAAGACGTGAGTATAATTTTGTATTGCTAATCTAATCATTAGGGTTTGCTAAATTTCCTATGCTACATTTATGGGAAAGATTATTATTGTTTCCAAAATTATGTAAGGTTATGAGACTATAAACATATACGTTTAACTAAATTGGATTATAAATATTAATGACTTTTAAAAGAACTTGTGAAGTGGAGCCAATGTTACAAATCATGTGTTAATCACTATCACTCTGCCTACTTTATCTTGATGAAATTATAGAAGGTTATCTCTCCGACAAACAGTTTATATCCATTTTGATTGTGTTGTTCTGTAGGAGCAATTTAAATGCAATTTCCAAGATTATTAATTGACTTTAAGACTTTGGGCTACTATTAAATTAAGTTAATGAATAATTAATCCCTCTAATTAAAGTCAATTCAGTAAGTTATATGTATCATCTTATAATAAATAAGCTGATAAGTTAATATTTTAAAGCTAAAGTTGAAAGCTTTAAATTTAGCATCTGAGCATATGTTTTTATAAGTTTATGTAAACATATCCAAATTATTAGACAAATAAAGCTTGGTATGATAAAGAGTAGAGGACTAACAATTCAGAATTGGTCTGGAAATATTTAGGTTTTTCTTTAAAAAGGCTAATGGATTACTTCTGTAATCAGCCCAGATAGCAGAATTTCCTTAGTTCATCAGAATTCTCTTACTTTCAATCCTGTTAAGTTTTCATCCTACTTATAAATAATTTGATAATAAACAATAAAAGTTTTTACTTCTGAAATAACTATTTTATGTTACCTTCCTCTATTATTTTAACATACCATCACTCTGATTAATAGAAATCAAGACTATAATAATTAACCCATGACTTATGCTCATATTTTGATATAACGATCAAGGTCCTCTCACCAATCTGTTTGATATTGCCTTTTCCAAACTCAGGCATGAAATTTAAAATTATAAAACTGTTTAGATATATTTGATATCCTGACTCTTTTGTGCAATATTTGCTCACTTACCTTCTAAAGGGGAGTGACTAGAAATAATTAGATAGGTTTGGTATTTTCTATTGTTTATTGGATCAACACAATTGTGAAAGAGAGCCATTCTCTTTGTCAAACTAACGGTATAGGAAGTGCTGTCAAATCAAAAAGAGAAGTTCAACCTCCACAGGTCAATTTTATACAAGTAAGATATTATTAATAAGACCGTATTTTCAGTCATTCAGTTTCAGGAGAGACTGAAGTATTCTCATGTTCACTTGTAAATCCTGGCACGATGTCGCTAAAACCAATCGATTCTTTAAAACATGTTGTCTTTATGTTTTTAATACCCTCGAAGCTGGCTGCACATGTAACATGTATTCTACTGAATGGCTGGAAAGCTCTGGCGGCTTTTCAGTGTTTCTAGTATTCACATTATGTTCTTATATACATGGTAAACTTTAACTGGCTCTTTTCTAAAGAATTACAGATTATGCCTCAACAGGAAATTTTAATCTCCTCTGTTCTTATATTTTTGGTGACTATTATAAAATTTACAGTGAGCATTCAGTCATTATCATAAAACATGTTCCCACCCCCACTCCTTAAACATTGCCCTTAAAGCTCATGCTATATAAGCTATAGGAAATAAATTATATCTTTTGGAGGAAACTTCAAAGGAACGATCATCTCATTAAGGACTGTATCAGCTACTGTTGGCTCTTGGTAGTTAAAGGAGTAGATTAATGCTTACACGAGTCCCAGTGTAAGTTGACATTACCACCTGCCAGCCTGTGCCAAAAGACTAAATCAGAATTTCCAAAACACCTGTGGTCCAGGAGTGGATGACTTCCTGTATGCTTATTGATGCCTTTGGTTCTGAAGGGATAAAAATTAATTATGCAAGACTAAGTGAAATTGATAAGAAGATTTCCATTGTTTTTTGTTTTTTGGTTTTGAGATGGGGTCTCATTCTATCACAGTCACAGCTCACTGCAGCTTCAACTTCCCAGACCCAAGGGATCCTCCCACTTTAGCCTCCCTAGTAGCTGGGACCACAGACGGATACCACAATGCCCAGTTGGTTGTTTGTTGTTGTTATTGTTCTGGAGAGACGGAATCTCCCTCTGTTGCCCAGGCTGGTCTCAACCTCCTGAACTCAAGTATTCTTTCTGCCTCAGCCTCCCTATGCACTGAGATTATAGGCATCAGATACCACATGTGGCTTAATTGGTATTTTTAACTGAAATATTGATGGTATTGTTTATAATATTCAAAATTCTGATGGTCATCTGGAAAAAGACTTGTTCCTTCTTTTTCATATATGTTACACATATATGAAAAAGAAGGAAAATAAATTTACGCAAACTGTAATAAAACACTTTTATGATTTCCTCTAACTCACCATTCAGAATTTAAGAAAGGTGTTTCTATGAGAAATATTAAAATAAATTATAAACTATGAAGCAAAGGATTTTAGAATATTAATGCTTATTGATAATTTTGTCCAAAAAACTATTCAAAATGTATTCAAAAACACTCAAAATGCCGTAAACCCTATAATAATGCACTCTATATTTATGAAAATTTGTACTCATACTTCTTACCAGTATAAAATCAGATAAAATATGTAAGAAATATCCCATTTAAAGGTAAATCTTATTAACTAAGACAAGTCCACAGTTAAATAAAAAGGACAGTGTGTAAATAATGCCTACAAAATCATTTCAAGACATTTTTCTGCACCTACTCTGTAGCTTATGAAGCTTATCCTTCATGTAGTAAAGACATCACTTTCTTAGAAATCAGAAACATTGGTAAACTTAGGGATCTCAAATTTAGATTTGAGGAGAATTTCCCTTTAGTTAAAGGCACTAAGGGTAAACTCTAAAAGAGGCAAATTGGATGGTTCTTGGTTCTACTCCCAGGAATACAGGAACTGGTGAAAACAACAAAATTATTTATGATACAATAAATGTGACTTGAAAAATGTGACCAGGGGATCTGCAAAGCTAATAAATAAAAGTAAATTCCCTAACCTTAATAATGTATAATTCTATCTATGTTAAACATTGTAACAAGAATGGTTTTGAATATTTATCAATCTCCAAGTCAAGAAAACAGTTATGAAGGAGGAATACATAAATTAATACTATTAAAATATTAGAAAGCAAACTTTTGTGGTCAAATTTGTGCCTTAGGGATGAGGACTATGACTACTATTAGGGTCTGACTTCTCTTTTTCCAACTTGCTTTTTTTTTTTTTAATTAAATCTTTTCTAAGGCATGGTTTATGATTTAGAGATAGGTCTTGAAAAGCAGAAGGTTTTTCTTATTATCCAACTCTACAAAGGTAACTAAAAGCAGCAGAGTCCTTCTGAAATACCCGTTTCCTGAAACAAGCTCTAAATGAGAGAGAGAGGGTGTTTTGCTACACAAACCCCAGGAAATTTTGGTTTCATTTTGTTAACAAAATCAACCCAAAAATTATGTCAAAATTTTTGATGGTCAAATAATAATTTGAACTATAAATGCTCTGAGTTTCTGTTAGTCTACTTGAAAGCTAAATGCCCTTGCATAATATCTTTATGAAAACCACTCAACAATCAGAATTACTTATTAGGATTTATTTGTAATATGTAAAAAAAAATTTGTTGTTTGTCATTAGAGTTATTTGTATACATATGTATAAATATGGGTACAATTTCTGACTATATGAAAATCAACATATTCCCACATTCCTGCCACGCCTTCTATGATGACTCCTATTGTGCTGATTTTACCACCTGTTGTAGGCAAACTAATGCCCCTTCCACCCAAAGCTGCCCATGTCTTAATCTCCAACTAGTAAATATTTTAGGTTATATGGCAAAGGGAAATTCACATTGTCGATGAAATTGAGGTTGCTAATCAGCTGACCTTAAAATAAGGAAAATTTTTTACCTATCCACGTAGACCAATCTAATAACAGGTGGGGAATAAGTCAAATTCAGAGAGATATTTGAATGTGCTATGCTGCTGGTATTGAACGTGGAGGAAGCAGCCATAAGCCACGGAAAGTAGGTGGTCACTAGAAGCTGGGAAAAGTAGGAAAGAGACTTCAGAAAGAAATACAGCTCTGGTGACACCTTGACTTAGACCAAGGGAACCCATTTCAGACTTTTGAAGTCAAGAACTGCATGATAATAAACATGCATTGTTTTACCACTAAAGTTGTGGTTATTTATTATAACAGGTATAGCAAATTAATACACTTCAATACTTCTGATAGCCATTAGAATCATAGCCCAACTCCTCCCCATGTCCTAAGAGGTATTGCATAAACAAGTCCCTCCTTCCCCTCTCATGGCATCTTGCCACATTCCTCTCTTAGTTACCCTGCTCGAGCAATGCCAGCATTGTCTCATTTTTTTGAATGTGTCAAATTCTTCCACTAGAGGACATTTGCACTTCCACTTCTTTATCTAGATTGTTTTTCCCCCTGCTCTTTGCTAGACTGGCTCGTTCTCATTCTTCAAGTTGTGGGTATATGTCATTTTTACACTAAGGCATCAGTGGACACTCTTAAAATATCTCTCTCTCTGTCTCTCTCTCTCACACACACACACACACACACACACAGAGCTCTTCTTGTATTTTTATTATTCCTTTTTTTCTGCCTTCGTTACTATTTGATATTCTCTTATTTAGTTGTTTGTTTACCTTTGTTTCTCACCCCTGCTTGAATGTAAGCACCACAGAAGTAGAAACAAAACTGTTTTCTGTTGAAAGCCCAGAATATAAAATGGACTCTTATGAAAAGCTCCATAGTTACTGAAGAAAATAAGCAGAGTGCTTTAACAATACCAAATGACTTGTGGCTATCAAAATATTATGTTTGTATTACTCCATTCTCACATTGCTATAAAGAACTGCCCAAGACTGGTAATTTATAAAGACAAGAGGTTTAATTGACTTACAGTTCCACATGGCTGTGGAGGCCTCAGGAAACTTACGATCATGGCAGAAGGGGAAGCAGGTACATCTTACATGGTGGCAGGTGAGACAGCAAGCAAAGGGGGAAGACCCCTGTATAAAACCATCAGATCCTGTGAGAACTCACTCACTATCATAAGAACAGCATGGGGGAAACTGTCCCCGTGATCCAATCACTGCCCACCAGGGCCCTCCCTAGATACCTGGGGATCACAATTGGAGATGAGATTTGGGTGGTAACACAAAGCCAAATCACATCAGTGTTCACTCTTGCCTATATGCCTATACAATATTCACAATTTCTTGTTCCCCTTGCTTGCTGAGACAATGCCAATGTGTTCTTTAATATTTAATTTTAATGTGTATCATCTGTATGAAGATTTTGGTGACTGTCTTCATTCCTATTTCAGCATCCATTGCTATGTAAAAAATCCATCCCCAAACATAGTGGCTTAAATACTCATAGTTTATTATTTCTGAAGTATCTCATCTTTATTAGGCTTAGCTTGGCGGTTCTCTTCCCTGTGTATGGTCATTCACTTAGCAGCATTGAACTTGGAAGTTGGACTGACTGATGTGGGACTAAAAGGACAAATAAGGCTTTACTAAATGGTCTAGTGACTTGACACTCCATCACTCCACTTGGCTAGTGTGGGCTTCCTCAGAGCATCACGGTTTCAGACTAGTTCCCCTTCTCACATGGCAGCTAATTTCAAGAGAGAGCATGAAATATATCAGGCTTCTTAAAATCAACATCCAGGGTGGAACTGGCAAAATGATATATCTTCCACATTCTATTGGCCAAAGAAAGCAACAAATACAGCCCAAATTAAAAAAACAGTTATGATCATTGATTTGCACTCAGCCACAGAGTGTCCAGATATTTTTTCAAACATTATTCTAGGTATGTATGTGGTGTGTCTGGATGAAGTTAACATTTGAATTGGAGTAAAGGATGTTACACTTTCTAACATGGGTGGCCTTTATCCAATCAGTTCAAGGCCTGAATGCAATAAAAAGGATGACCCTTTCTTGAATAAGAGAAATTCCTCCTATATGCCTATGTTTGAGTTGCCACAACAACTGTTTTTTCTTGCCTTTGGACTCAAATTGAAATATCAGCTTTTCCAGGACCTCAAACCTTCCAGCCTTTGTACAGGAAGTATAGGAACTATACCATTGGCTTCCCTGAGTCTCTAGCTTGCTATTCATTGTGTAAATCTTGGGACTTTACAGAGTATGCCATTGCAGAGTACGTAGTTGCATGAGAATTTCACACACATGCACACACATACATATACACACAACATATACATATAGTTATAAAATGTACATGTAATAAGTCTATCTACATAAAATGGTTTGCTCTTTCTTTGAAGAGCAACAGCATCTAGTGCTCCCCTGTTATGCCATTCACTACATACCCCTACAATTTGGTGACTTAAGTATCTTTTCTACTGGATTTTTAATACTTTAAGAGAGGAGATAACACTCATTTATCACTATATGTCTAGCATTTGACCTCAACATAGTATTTAACGATATCTGGTGAATGAATGAGTGAATGACTGAATGATAAATGTACTCTATATTTATAAATTTTTTATTCTTACTGTTATAAACTTTACAATTCATTTTTAACTTCTATTTAGTTACTATATACTCTAAGAAATACGTTACACTATGTCTGTATGACACCATTTCTACCTTTAAGATCTTTAATTCATAACAATATAGGACCAATAATACACAATTGTTATTGTGCAGTATCTCTTCTTCATTAGAGCAAGGGAAAGATAACCTGGTTCAAACTAACAGCATTATCCTACAGAACATTTTTTGAAATAAAATTTAAATTATAAAATTATTTTTATACTTAGAAAAATGTTTAAATTACATTAAAATAGCTATATTTTTTAAATCTATGAAAGAAGATCATATACTTTTCTACAGATTTGGTGCTTAATTGATCCTTCTTTGTCTGAAAATATTAGCTATCCAGTGTCAGAATTATCAGGGAGGTGCAAAGACTTCAGTGCATATCTCTTATAAAGATTGTGTCTGGGCTAATATCCCTCCTACCTCATTCTGTGACCTCTACGTCTTTAACAAAGAGAAGACAATAAAAGACTATTTTAGAGCTTTGGAAGGGCCTGAAGTTTGCTTTATCAAGGACAATACTGGCAACTTTCCAGAAACCTGGAGGCCATGGCTCATCTGCAAATCATGTACATACATTTGCATGAATTTTATTTTGATTAGTAGCCTCAACCCATGATGATACCTAGGATGAATGAAGCATTTTACATATATGAATAAATGAAGACGATTTAGTAGTCTTACTGCTCATGGCTGTATTTTCCCTGTTGCTTAACTCTAATTCTCCTCATCCATCCCCTTCTTGTTATTCCTTCTCTTTAAATTCATATGGATGTTTCTTTTTTTTTCTTTTCTTTTTTTTGTTTTTTGGTTGTTTGCTTCTGTTCTCTTTTTAGCATACTGATTCTGCACTGGTAGTGGGAAGGAAGTTGCCCCGCTATTGTGTTTTATTGATTCATTTGACCTAATCTACTATAACCAAACTTATTATGCTTAGTGATTTTTACAAAGTTTTTATCTTATCTCAACTGAAATAAGTTGGCATCTTTTTTGGGCTGAGTCAGTGAAGTATACAAACCTTGATAACTGTGCAATTTTGTTTTCAAGCATGTGTCCTTAAGGTGGTCCATAAACAAAAATATAATTTTAGGGACAGATGTATAAAAGCTGCATATAAATGTGCTAAAAGTACAGGCAAAGGAAAATTACTATTTTATTAACAGCTTTTAATTTTCCTGAAAGTTTGTATTGAAATAATAGAAAATTCTTGAGAGTATGAGGAGTGATTAAATGGTGGTTAACTAATTTTATGATCAACCACGTAAGTCTGTAAACGTTACCAAAAAAATCCTTATGCACTTAATGTAGTCAATTACTAATAAAGAAAATGATTTTTCTCTGTGCATTCAATGCAGATTATCCCCAGAGGATGAAAGGCAATCAATTCTAGATTTGGGAAAACAAAATTGTTTCTTCCTTACCTTGCTAATTCATTTTGTGTTCTTTTCTCCTTTTCATTCATTTCTCTCTTATTTTATTCTTCTACACTCTAACACACTTATTTCTTTCCAGTCCAGGTGCAGTGGCTCATGCTTGTAATCCCAGCACTTTGGCAGGCTGTAGCGGGCGGGGAGTTTGAGACCAGCCTGACCAACATGCTGAAAACCCCATCTCTACTAAAATGCAAAAAATTAGCCGGGCGTGGTGGCGCATGCCTATAATCCCAGCAGTGAGCTGAGATTGCACTATTGCTCTCCAGCCTAGGCAACAAAAGCAAAACTCTGTCTCAAAAAATTCTTTCTAGTATTTTAGCATAGTCAGATCTTCCACCAGCAATAATATATTTATGTTTGTATTAGTTATTTCTGAGTAGGGCCTAGTTTCTTTATGAGGAAAAATATTTATTTATTCTTCTTGTATTTGGAGCAATGGAAATACATAAGAAATTATTTCAGAATATGATTAAAGTCTCCCATTTATAAGTTGTAAAGATGGTAATTCAGTTATAAATATTTAAAGTTAAAAATCCACAAATATTATACAGAACTCAATGTTACAAAGTAATAGAAATATTACTGTGAATATTACTTTAGGAATTTAGGTTCACATGAATATGGAATTTGGATCAATTGGTGTTTGATTACAGAAGAAATTGACAAGGAGAGATATCGAATAAAGAATTTACTATAAGGTAATCCTTTATACAATTATGGGCTCTGATGAGGAAGACCACGGAGAGGCTGTTGCCTCTGCATTGGTAATTGCATCTGAAGTCTTGTTGGTTGTCAGACTCAGCCATTGGGAAGGACAGTTGCGCTGGACAGAGCAGAATTGAGTGGAGATAAACTAGGACTCATCAGGATAAACTGGAACTCATTAGGATAAATTAGAACTCAAATCTGATTTTCACAACCTCTAACCTGGCCTAAGTAACCTGCAAGAGAATGTAATGCCCTTTGTCACACCTCTATCACAGAGTTGCTAATGCACTTTTTCCAGAACTTGAAAAAGTGAAATGGAAGATTCAGTAGGATCTGAAGGGCTTGTCAGCCTAGCTGCTGCCACATGCCAACAAGATGAACTAGCAGACGCACAAAAACCTGAGAAAGCTAAAGCAATGCCTAGTGCCCTACACTGCCTTTCAGAAGGTCCACCTTCTGCTTCACTTCCGCCTTCTGATTCTTTGCAAATTTCTCTTGCAGCCTGCCCTAACCAGGAACCATACCAGAAGAGCACTCAGAGAAAAGTAGTTTCAGCTTAACCTAAGCTGGTACAGAGAAACACATCACCGTCAACCTTTTGTCTACTTTTCACACATATGTACTTCTCTGAATTATACCTATCATTCAAATAAAGATAATATTTGAATCGCACTTCTGACAAGTACCATGCAACTTCCTTTGTACAATTAATTGCATTATAAACTTTTCTCCAGAAGAAAACACAAGTTCCTTTATCGATGTTAGGGTGGTTTTACTTTTCTTCTAGCTGACACCTTTTTCCCTTTCAATATTCCATCACTTAAATTTTGGAATTTGATACAAAATGTTTATTTGGATTTATGGGGCATATGTGATATTTTATTACATGTACAGAATGTGTAACAATCAAGTCAGGGTATTTAGGGTATCATCACCTCATTTATTTATTATTTCTTTGTGTTGGGAACATTTCAAGTCCTCTCTTCCAGCTCACCAAATGGGCCTAAATTTTGGAATTTAAGTGATGGAATATTGAAAGGGAAGACGGTGTCAGTGAAGTGAAGAAGTGAAAAACTTGATTTTTTCTTGAGATAATTTTTTTAAGTATTGTATATTTCTGCATGTCACCAAAGATATTAACAGCCATTTTGCTTTGTACTGTCTTTCCAAGGACAATTGAAAGACAGAAATTGTTACCTCCTAAAATAGTAAAAATAAAAGTTATTATTCTATAGTAAGAAAGAAAATGCTTTTATCCAGAGGAGGGTATAATCAGGTTTGCCAAGATCTTTCTCTGTAAGATCTAGGACTTCTAATATCAGTATTACTTTCCTGCAATACCTTCAATGCAATGGGCAGGCAACACTTAGTTCTCATCACATCATCCTGTAAGAATTGGGGCTTGAATAACATTGGGGCACAATACTAGTGCTCTTGTTGTGAGTAGTAAACTGCCTTTTGTCTCTGGCCCAGAAATGTCACGTCTTGTGCTAGTATCTATGGAACTGGCTAATCTGTTAACTTGTGAGTAGGGTAAAACTCAGACCCTGAGCACTTTCTAATGACACTGAGATATCAAATTAAAATTAACTCATCTATATACATCTTCTGCTAGTATCTATGGAACTGGCTAATCTGTTAACTTGCAAGTAGGGTGAAACTCAGACCCTGAATACTTTCTAATGATAATGAGATATCAAATTGAAATCAAGTCATCTATATACATCTAACATGTTATATAGTACGAATATAAGAAGGAAAACGATTAACATACCCAGAAAAATATCCACGTGAAAATAATAAAGTAACATTATTAATTATTTTAATACTCTTTTCTGAAATTGGTCATATGGTTGTAGTTGATACTTATGACTTTCTTCTGTTATTGTTGATTCCATATTTCTTTAGCTCTCAGAAAGCTCTAGTTTGTTGTGCTCTTCTCTGTCAGAGTGAGCCAAACCTTCACTGTTGTTTTTTAAATTGATACAAAATATTTATTTGGATTTATGGGGTCCCTGTGGTATTTTATTACATGTACAGAATGTGTAACAATCAAGTCAGGGTATTTAGGGTATCATCACCTCATATATTTATTATTTCTTTGTGTTGGGAACATTTCAAGTCCTCTATTCCATTTCACCAAATGGACCTAATAGAGTACAATTCATCCAATAGCTTCATAATACACATCTTTCTAATTAGTACATAAAATAGTATCTAGGATAGGTCATATGTTAAGCCACAAACTAAGTGTCAAGAAATTTTTAAAAATAGAAAGTATGTCAAGTATTTTCTCAAATAATAATGTAATAAAACTATAAATCATTAACAAGAAAAAAATTTGGAAAGTATACAAATACATGAAAATTAAAAAACATGATCGTGAATGACCATTGAGCCAATGAAGAAATTAAGAGAAAATCAAAAGTTTTCTTGAAAAAAATAAAAATTGAAACATAAAATACCAAAACCTATGAGATACAGTAAAAGTAGTGCTAAGAAAAGTTTATAATAATCAATGCATACATCAAAAAAGTAGAAATATTCAAATAAACAATCTGATGATACACTTCAAGGAACCAGGAAAGCAAGAATGAACCAAATCCAAATTAGCAGAAGGAAAGAAATAATAAATATCAGAATAGCATGGGGTAGGGGATTGGGGAGGGATAGCATTAGGAGAAATACCTAATGTAGATGACGGGGCAATGGATGCAGCAAACCTCCACTATGGCACATGTATACCTATGTAACAAATCTGCACGATCTGCACATGTACCCCAGAACTTAAAGTATAATAAATAAATTTTTAAAAAAGAAAGAAAGAAAATCATGAGGATACTCAGGCAGCCCTATGGAGAGATTTACAAGCTGAGGAATTGAGGCTTCCTCCTAACAACAGGCATTAACTCATCAGGTTTCTGAATGAGCCACTTGAAAGAGAATCCTGCAGCACCAGCCCTAGTGAAGCCCTCAGATGGCTGCAACCCCAGTCAACATTCTGACTACAGCCTCACAAGAGACACTGAGCCAGTGAAGCTGCTCTTAGATTCCTGACTCGCAAAAACTATTTGAGAAAATAAGTGCTTATTTTTTTTAAACTACTATGTTTCAGGCTAATTTGATACACAGAAATAGATAACTAATACATTGGTTGATAGAAAAATATATCACATACTGAAAATAGAGGATGGGGAAAAATAAAAACTAATTTATTTGCCAAAAAAAAGAACTAAACAAAATAGAGACTAAAATTATACAAGAGATAAATGAAAAGTTTTTTTGTAAAGATAAACAAAATTGGTAAACCTCTAGCTAGACTAACAAAGCCAAAAAGATGAAAGTCCCAAATAAATAAAATCAGATACAAAGACATTACAACTGAAATAACAGAAATACAAAAGATCATCAGAGACTACCATGAACTATAATACCTAACTGGAAAGCCTACAGGAAATGGATAAATTTCTGAATATACACAACCTAGCAAGATTGAATCAGAAAGAAATACAAACATGAACAGACTAATAATGAGTAATGAGACTGAATCATTACTCTCCACAAAGAAAAGCCAATGACCAGATGGCTTCACTGCTGAATTCTGTCAAACTATTAAACAAAAACTAACACCAATACTCTTCAATCAGTTTCAAAAAATTTGAGAGGGAAAGGAACACTCCCTAATTCATTCTAAGAGGCTAACAATACCCTGATACTAAAATGAGACAAGGATGGAACAAAAAAGAAAACTATAGGCTAATATATCTGATAAACATAGACACAAAAATCTTCAATAAAACATTAGCAAACTGAATCCTACAGCTTATCAAAAAAATGATACACTATGATGAGGATAGATTTATATCATATGCAAGGATGGTTCAACATAAGCAAATCAAAAAAGATAATACATCACAGCAACAGAATAAAAAACAAAAACTAAATGATCATCTTGATAAATGCAGAAAAAAGCATGGATGAGATTCAGCACCCCTTTGTGATAAAAACTCTTATCAAATTAGGCATAAAAGGAACATACTTCAACATAATGAGGACTATATATGACAAACCCACAGCTAACATCATACCAAATGAGAGGAACAGAAAGGCTTTCTTGTGAGAACTAAAGCAAGACAAGAATGTCCACTTTCACCACACTTTTTTAACATAGTACTACTAGAAGTTCTAGCTGAAGCAATCAAACAAAAGAAAGAAATAAAAGGCCTCCAAATTGAAAAAAAGGGAAGTAAATTGTCGCTTTATGCAGATCACATAATCCCATATTTAGAAAAACCTGAGGACTCCACCAAAAAACTCTTAGACCTAATAACTAAATTCAGTAAAGTTGCAGGATTCAAGTCAATATATGGAAAGCAGTGGCATTTCTACACATCAACAAAAACTAGCTGAAAAAAACAGGAAAGCAATTCCATTTGTAATAGCTACAGAAAAGGAAAACCTAAGAATAAATTTAACTGAGGAGGTAAAAGATTCCTACAAAGAAAGCTACAAAACTCTAGTGAAAGAAATTGAAGAGGACACAGAGATAGAATGCCTTCCTATGTTTATGGATTGGAAAATCTAATATTGTTAAAATGACCATACTGCCCAAATAAATATACAGATTCAATACAATCTCTATTAAAATACCTGTGTCATGTTTCAGAGAAATAAATAAAACCATCCCAAAGTTTGTATGGAGCTAAGAAGGATCCCAAATGGCCAAAGCCATTCTGAGCAAAAAGAACAAAACTGGAAGCACCACACTACTTTACTTCAAAATATTTTACAAGGATATAGTAACCAAAGAGCATAGTATTGATATAAAAATAGAACATAGAACAGTGAAATAGAATAGAGAACCCAGAAATAAATCCACATATTTACAGCCAACTAGTTTTCAACAAAGGTGCCAAGAACACATTTTGAAGACAGGACACTCTCTTCAATATACTGTGCAGGGAAAACCAATGAAACTAGACTCCTATTTTTCAGTGTTTATAAAAATCAACTCAAAATGGATTAATGACTTAAACATATAACTGAAAGCTCTAAAATTACAAGAAAAAAAGGAAGCGAAAATACTTCAGGGCATTGTTCTAAGCAAAGATTTTATGGCTGAGACCTTAAAAGCACATGTAGAAAAAAAAAAAAGCATCCAAATAAGACCATATTGAACTAAAAAGCTTCTGCACAGTAAAGGAAGCAATCAACAAAATGAAGAGACAACACCCAGAATCAGAGAAAATATTTGCAAACTATTCATCTAACAAGGAATTGATAACCCAAAATATAGAAGGAACTCAAACAACTCAATAGTAAAAAACAAGTAATCCCATTAAAATGTAGGCAAAGGACATTTCACAAAAGACGACACACAAATGGCCAATAGGTATATGAAAAAAAATTTCAACATCGCGAAGTATCAAAGAAATGCAAATAAAAACCAAAATGAGATATTACCTTACCTCAGTTAGAATGGTCATTATTGGCCCGGCACGGTGGCTCATGTCTGTAATCCCAGCACTTTGGGAACCCAACGGAGGCGGATCACTTAAGGTCCAGAATTTGAGACCAGCTTGACCGACATGGTGAAACCCCATCTTTACCAAAAAAAAAAAAAATTAGCTAGGTGACGGGGTGGGCACCTGAAATCCCAACTACTCTGGAGGCTGAGGCAGGAGAATCACTTGAACCCAGGAGGCAGAGGTTGCAGTGGGCAGAGATCTTGCCACTGCACTCCAGCCTCGTGGCAAAGCAACACTCCATCTAAAGAAAAAAGGTAATTAGTAAAAAGACAAAAAAAAATAACATGCTCACAAGGTTATGGAGAAAAAGGAACTCATGCACTTTTGGTGTGAATGTAAATTAGTACAGCCACTACTGCAAACAGTATGGAGATTAAAAAAAAAAAGTAAAACCAAACACCACACGTTTTTACTCATAGGCAGGTGATGAACAATGGGAACATGTCGGCACAGGGAAGGGAACATGTGGGCAAAGGGAAGGGAACAACCCTCACTGGGCCAGGTAGGGGGGTGGAGGGGAGGGGAGGGACAGCATCAGGGCAGGGAGGATGGGGAGGGATAATACCAGGAGAAATACCTGATGTAGGTAATGGGGAAGGGGTTAAGGGATGGAGACCGCAAACTACCACAGCATGTATGAACCTATGCAACAATCATGTAAGACGCAGGATGTGCACATGTACCCCAGAGCACAAAGTACAATAAAAAAAAAAAGTAAAAATACAACTACCATATGATCTGGGAATCCCACTACTGGATATTATTCAAAGAAAATAAAACCAGTTTATCAAAGGGATACCTACACCCCTATGTTTATTGTAATATTATTTACAATAGCAGACACATGGAATCAACCCAAGTGTTCACCAATGGATGACTGGACTGTTTTATATGTGACATACTATTTAGCCATTAAAAAGAATGAAATTGTATCATTTGCAGCAACAGTGATGGAATTGGAGGTCATTATGCTAAGTGAAATAAGTCAGATACAGAAAGACAAATATGTTCCCATGCATATGTGAGAGCTAAAAGAGCTGATCTCATATAGGTAGAGTAGAATGATACAATAGACTCCAGAG
>PVKV010023790.1:8038-32659 GCA_004027835.1 Alouatta palliata
AGCAATTCTCCTGCCTCAGCCTCCCGAGTACTTGGGACTACAGGCACGTGCCACCATGCCCAGCTAATTTTTGTATTTTTAGTAGAGACGGGGTTTCACCATGTTGACCAGGATGGTCTCGATCTCTTGACCTCGTGATCCACCCGCCTCGGCCTCCCAAAGTGCTGGGATTACAGGCGTGAGCCACCGCGCCCGGCCTTCTTTTTCTCTTTTTCTTTTGAGGCAGAGTCTTGCTCTGTCACCCAGGCTGGCGTTTGGTGTTGCAATTGCACACCTCACCGCAGCCCCAAACTCCAGGGCTCCAAGTGATCCTTCCACCTCAGCCACCTGAGCAGATGAGATCACAGGTGCATGCCACCATGCTCAGCTCATTTTTGTGTTTTAAAAAATACAAATGGGGTCTCACCGTGTTGCCCAGGCCGGTCTCAAACTCGGCTCAAGAGATCCTCCTCCTTCAGCTTCCCAAAGTGCTGGGATTAGAGGTGTGAGCCACCACAACTGCCCCCAAATGCATTCTAATTCCACTTCTCCACTTCTCCTGAAACTGCCCTTCTGTCCATCCTCATCCCCCCACATTGCAGGTCAAGCAGTTTCCTCTCTGTCCCTGGACAGCTGGAGTGGCTTCCCAATTTATCCCTCTCCGGCTTCCTCTCTGCCCATCCCTGTCCACTCTCCACACTGCAGCAGTAGAGAGAGTGTGTGTGTGGGTGCGGGGGTGTGTGTGTCTTTAAAAGCACATATGTGTTCACATTACCTTTCAGCTTAAAACTTATTTCATGACTTCTGACTGCTCCTGTGATAAACACTAGAAGGCAGGCGGGACACCGTGGCTCACACCTGTAATCCCAGCACTTTGGGAGGCTGAGGTGGGTGGATCACTTGAGGTCAGGAGTTCAAGACCAGCCTGGCCAACATGGTGAAACTCTGTCTCAACTAAACATGCAAAAATTAGCTGGGTGTGGTGGCCAGCATCTGTAATCCCAGCTACTCAGGAGGCTTGAGGCAGGAGAATCACTTGAACCTGGGAGGCGGAGGTTGCAGTGAGCCAAGATCGTGCCACTGCACTCCAGCCTGAGTGATAGAGTGAGACACTTTCTCAAAAAAAAAAAAAAGACTAGAAGGTTCCTCATGGGGTGATCCCTGCCTGCCTCTTACTCTCCCCGTTCCCCAGGCGGTCTGCATTCCAGGTCCAGCTCCAGCTGTCACTCAGCTCCTTCAGCCTTCCTTCCTCCACCCCACTGCTGGACGTTTTGCACAGGCCTTTGCCTCCACATAGTAATAAAATGTTACTCTTTCTTCTTCCTTTTGCCTGGTGAACGCCACCCCCTCCTTCAGGCCTCAGCCTGGAAGTCACCACGCCTCAGAGAAGCCTTCCCCAGCCTCTGTTATGTGCACGCCCAGAGCCGTGCTCTTCTGACTGCACTGAGCATTTGGTGAGTAGCTGCCACAAGACTGGGGGCTCCGTAAGGGGAGAGAGTAGAATCCGAACCAAATGGAGCCCCCAGTGGCCTGTGTCACATGGCTGTGGGGGGATGAATGAGAACTAAGCCAAAAAGAGCCAGAATCGTTGTGAGCCATTCCTTACTCCTTCAGGATCGAGGGGTTTGGTCTTCAGCCTCCCTGGAGCCCAGGCATCAGGTCCGTTCTTCCACTCACCAAGCTCTGCCCGCGGTGGGGGAATGAGGACCGCGCTGGCCGTGCTGCCGGCTCCACAGCTGAGCCATCCACCGTGGCTCTCACGTTTGCTTTTCTGTGAGGCTTTGGGCAAATGGCACGCTCTCTTTGACCTTCAGTTCCCTCAACTGCCAAGTGGGGTGTCTAAGTCCACTCAGGCTGCTCTGACAAAATAGCTTAGACCGGGTAATTTATAAACAACAGAAATTTACCGCTCACCATTCTGGAGGCTGCAGAGTCCAAGATCAAGGCGCTGGCGCTTCGGTGTCTGGCATGAGTTTGTTCTCCGCGTCGTAGACGGTGCCTTGTTGCGGTGTCCTCACACGGTGGAAGGGCCAAGGGAGCTCCTCCGAGCCACTTTTATAAGTGCGTGAATCCGGCCAGGCACGGTGGCTCACGCCTGTAATCCCAGCAGTTTGTGAGGCCGAGACAGGTAGATTCCCTGAGGTCAGGAGTTCGAGACCAGCCTGGCTAAGATGGTGAAACCTCCATCTCTACTAAATGCAAAATTACAGGCAGGTGCCTATAATCCCAGCTACTCAGGAGGCTGAGGCAGGAGAATGGCTTGAACCAGAGGGCAGGGGTCGTACTGTGCTGAGATCATGCCATCGTACTCCAGCCTGGAAGACAAGAGCAAAACTCCACCTCAAAAAAATAATAAGGGCATGAATCCCATTCAGAAGGATGAAGCCCTCATGACTTGATCATGTCCCAAAAGCCCTACCTATTTACCTATTTATCTATTATCTATCTTAACTAATCTGTCTATATCGTTATGTCTCCATCCATCTATCCATCCCTCCCTCCCTCCCTCCCTCCCTAGACTGCTCAGCACACACCCCACCTCTTAATACTCTCGTGTTGCGTTTTAGTTTCCATCGCGTGAACCTTGAGGGGACACTAACATTCGATCCATAACATGGGGGTTACAGTGAGGGCTAAACTGGGGAAGTCCACAAGTCATGCTCACACCTGTAATCCCAGTGCTTAGGAGGCCGCTGCAGGGGGTTCACTTGAGGTCAGGAGTTTGAGACCAGCCAGGCCAACAAGGTAAAACCTCATTTCTACTAAAAATACAAAAATTAGCCAGTATGGTAGCACGCATCTGTAGTCTCAGCTACTAAGAAGGCTGAGGCAGGAGAATCGCTTGAACCTAGGAGGCAGAGGTTGCAGTGAGCCAAGATGGTGTCACCGCACTCCAGTCTGGGTGACACAGCAAGACTCCGTGTCAAAAAAGAAAAAAATTCTGGGCATGGTGACTCATGCCTGTAATCCCAGCACTTTGGGAGGCCAAGGCGGGCAGATCACTTGAGATCAGGAGTTCTAGACCAGCCTAACCAACATGGTGAAACTCCGTCTCTACCAAAAATACAAATCTTAGCTGGGAGTGAGGGCAGGCACCTGTAATCCCAGCTACTTGGGAGGCTGAGGCAGGAGAATCACTTGAACTGGGAGGCTGAGGTTGCAATAAGCTGAGATTGTGTCACTGCACTCCAGCCTGGGCAACACAGCAAGACTCTGTCTCAAAAAAAAAAAAAAGGCAACACAAAAACCCAAACCCAATCATTAAATTCAGGATTGTTTGCGGGGGGTGGTAAGCCAGTTGGTAAACTGTTAGTATGTTGAAATTCGCCATGATGGAATATTTACCATGGGAATTGGCTAATGGTACAAATGCAGGCATTTTGTTTTATTTTAAAAAGCTGATTTTCCAGCACACCGCTGCTTCTGAGTCCGATTCGTGTGCCGCTAACACAGAACCTCCACAGGACTCAGTGGTGCGTGGATTCCATGGTCGGATTCCATGGCCCTCTTCCCTGCTGGACTGAGTTCTGCAAGAGCTGACAGCAGCCTTGATTCATGCCTTCTCCTTGCTTCCATGCCAGGAGCTCAGCAAGGGCTGAATGTGGGAAGGAGACAAGTTCCTTTTTAAAGTTTCCTGTCCTCTTAAAGAATAACTGTGCTAATAACTCTTTGTTAAGCCCTCTCCTGTGTAGCTGTTAGACACGCCATGCATACAGGCACGTAATACACTCTTATGTCCTTGTACTTTAACCAAGCTGTCTGTGCGGGACGTGCTAACAGGCATGTCCCAGCTCTCCATTGCTTTTACCTGTTTAGAAAAGTTTTAAGCTGTTAGCAAATCGGGTTTTAGTTTAGACTGTAAGGTCTGGCTGCAGCCAGTGGAGATCAGACACAGCAGTAAGGACAACCCCAAATGTATAAGGAATAAATTTGTGTGTTTTCCCTTTGTTCTTTGTACTCTACTGGCACAATGGCTAGTGAGAGTACCCTTCCTGCAGTCCAGGGAGTAAAACTTGTGTTGCTGAAAGATCCTTTGTCTCAGTGCTGATTTTTCTTTGTAGCACCGAGCGTCTCCTGTGGCACAAGCCCACAAGGGGCGCCCTGCCCTTGGCATTGCTGACTATATTCTTTGAGAATCTTAGATGTTTTTATGCATAAAAGCCATGAAAGGGCAAGAAATCAAAACTGCAGTAAATTTATATTAAAAACTCATTTATGGCCAGGCGCCGGGGCTCACACCTGTAATCCAAGCACTTTGGGAGGCCAAGGCGGGTCGCTCACTGGGGGTCAAGAGTTCAAGACCAGTCTGGTCAACATGGTGAAACCCCATCTCTACTAAAAATACAAAAGTTAGCCAGGTGTGGTGGTGGGCACCTGTAATCCCAGCTACTTGGGGGGGCTGAAGCAGGAGAATGGCTTGAACCCAGGAGGAGGAGGATGCAATGATCTGAGATAGTGCCACTACATTCCAGTGACTTGAATGACAGTGAGTCTGTCTCAAAAAAAAAAAAAAAGAAAAGAAATCTAGATCTTTATGTAAAATTTCTAAAACCCTATATGCCTGTGATCCAATGTGCAATTTTTCAAAGCACTGTGTGGGAATTTAGCTAGGTGTGGCAGCACACACCTGTACTCCCAGCTACTCAGGAGGCTGAGGTGGGAGGACCGCTTCAGCCTGGGCAGTGGAGGCCGCCGTGAGCTGAGACTGTGCCACTGCACTTCAGCATGAGCAACACAATGAGACCTCATCTGAATGTAAATGAAAAATAAACAAAACACTGTGTGAGCTACAATATGATGGAACCAGATCCAACAGAAACCATAGCCAACAGCCAGACCCAAAGCACGTCTGAGGGTCTGGTTTGGGTGACCCGTTTGCAAGTTCTGAGCCGATTCCTCAGTTTACCAAAGAGGAGATGGAGGCCCAGAGGTCTGTAGAGAATTCCCCATGACCTCAGAGCAGGCCAGTGAAATGTGAGGTTGTTTCTTCACTGCTCTTTCTGAGATGTGGCATTGTGTGAAGATGAGTCCCCAACCCTTCCTCTCTGGGGGATGAAGTGGTAGAAATGTCGGGGAGGGGAGCAATAGTGACCTTTGGATTATGGGCAGGAAATGAGTGGGGACTTTTTTTTTTTTTGAGATGCAGTCTCACTCTGTCACCCAGGCTGGAGTGCAGTGGCGCGATCTCAGCTCACTGCAACCTCCGACCCCTCAATTGAAGCAATTCTCCCGCCTTAGCCTCCGGAGCAGCTGGGATTACAGGCACGCACGACCACACCTGGCTAATTTTTGCATTTTTAGTAGAGACAGGGTTTCACCGTGTTGGCCAGGCTGGTCTAGAACTCTTGACCTGAAGTGATTCTCCCGCCTCGGACTCCCAAAGTGCTCAGATGACAGGCATGAACTATTGCGCCTGGCCCTGGGTCTATCCCCGCGAGCAGCATCACGCCCATGTTCTTTAGGGGGTTAACTGTAACCCCTTAGTTTGGGTCCATGATAAGGAAGAACTGGGCCTTAAGTGTATTAGGTGAATGGGTAATAAGAAAAAAAAGAAGAAAAAAAAAGAACCAGTCAAGGGAGACTATAGAATATTCAGCACGGTGGCGGACAGGGGCCTTTCCTCCAAACTGAGTGACAGGAAAGAAAGGTGCAGGCTTCCCTGCCCATGGTGCTGACCTCCCATCTCAGGTGGGGAAGAGAAAGATAATGTTTGCACAAATTGTTCTTAACCTGTACCAGCACTATCCCCTCCCTCTTTTCATAGTTTCCCTTTGTGTATATGTGGGGAATTCTTCGGTGAGATGGAAAGACAAATATGGATTTACATTTCAAAATCTTAGGAGCATTTTGCTTTTGTTTTTCTGAGATGGGATCTCACTCTGTCTCCCAGGCCTGAGTGCAGTGGTGACATCGGGGCTCGCTGCAGCCTCGACCTCCCAGGCTCAAGCGATCCTCGCACCTCCACCTCGGGAGCGCTGGGACTACAGGTACCCACCACTACACCCTGTTAATTTTTGTATTTTTCTGTAGATGGGATGCTGTTATGTTGCCAAGGCTGGTCTCAAACTCCTGAGCTCAAGCAATTTTCCCACACTGGCCTCCCAAAGTGCTGGGATTACAGGTGTGGACCGCTGCACCCAGCTGTTTCATGAATGCCAAACTTCTGGACAACGCAGAATGTGGGCATGGACTTTTGGAGCCTGCCTAGCTCGTAAGGGTAAAATGTGTATATTTAGAAATGTATGGCCATTTACATCCGCACATTGACCAACCCTTCACACTGTGGCCCTTCCTCAAGCCACTATGATACTCAGAGCTCTTTTAGCTCGTTTTTTAAATTTTTTCCAAGACTACCGTGTTGCAGCCTTTTTTTTTTTTTTTTTTTTTTTTGAGACGGAGTTTCGCTCTTGTTACCCAGGCTGGAGTGCAATGGCGCGATCTCGGCTCACCGCAACCTCCGCCTCCTGGGTTCAAGCAATTCTCCTGCCTCAGCTTCCCAAGTAGCTGGGACTACAGGCACGTGCCACCATGCCCAGCTAATTTTTGTATTTTTAGTAGAGACGGGGGTTTCCACCATGTTGACCAGGATGGTCTCGATCTCTTGACCTCGTGATCCACCCGCCTCGGCCTCCCAAAGTGCTGGGATTACAGGCGTGAGCCACCGCGCCCGGCCTTTTTTTTTTTTTTTTTTTTTGAGACTGAGTCTTGCTCTGTCACCAGGCTGGAGTGCAGTGGCACAATCTCGGTTCAGTCATTTCTCCTGCCTCAGCCTCCCAAGTAGCTGGGATTACAGGCATGCATCACCATGCCCAGCTAATTTTTGTATTTTTACTAGAGCCGGGTTTTACCATGTTGACCAGGATGGTCTCGATCTCCTAACCTTGAGACAGAGCGAGGCTCTGTTGCAAAAAAAAAAAAAAAAAAAAAAAAAAAATTACACTGTTATACCATAAATACATTCCATTTGTATTTGTAAATTAAAAAATTTTTAAGACAAAAATAAGCAAATACATAAATAAGTAAATAGAAGTTTTTAAAGATGGTAGCCATAATACATGTATCTGAGAAGATGACAGGAAGTTATCCACACACAGCTGGCAAGGACATTCTGGGCAAAGCCAGTGCCAGAATGCTCTCTCTTCCCATTCTTCTCAGTATACTACCTGCTTTTCGATTTAACTGATATTATCTGTGCACCTACTGAAAAAACAGAAGCCAGCTGGGCACAGTGGCTCACACCTGTAATCTCAGCACTTTGGGAGGCCAAGGTGGGTGGATCACCTGAAGTCCGCAGTTCGAGATCAGCCTGATCAGCGTGGTGAAATCCCCCCATCTCTACTAAAAATATAAAAATTAGCCGGGCATGATGGCGGGCACCTGTAATGCCAGTTACTCAGGAGGCTGAGGCAGGAGAATTGCTTGAACCCAGGAGGCAGGGGTTGCAGTGAGCCAAGATTGAGCCACTGCACTCTAGCCTGGGCGACAGTGAAACTGTGTCTCAAAAAAAGAAAAGAAAAAGAAAAAACGAGAAAAACAACAGCCAGAAAGGCACGACTCAGCCCACTGACAGGGGAGAACCTGCCATTTCCCAGCCGACCGCCTCTAGTGTGCACCGTTTCCAGCTTTCCTTCTGATTCCGGGTCACAGGAGGCTGCCGGCTGCTTCTGCACTCCTGTTTTCGTGACTGGCTAAGGCATCTGCCCATTTCCTCTCCTCCCCATCATCCTCATCCGCCAAACTCCAGGACGTCCTCCCCGCCCTGGACGGCTCCCGCCTGAGTCAGCCCGGTCCTCCCCACGTGCCCCCACTTGACTCACTCGTGTGAACGCGGCGTCAGCCTCGATGATGTGCTTCACATGCGGCTCAGCTCTGGACCTCACGTCGGCTCTGCTTCCCTCTGACTCACCTTGACTCCGCACAGAAATGTTCCTGGGAGGGTCCACGCTGACGCTTCTCTTCCTGAGGCAGATTCCCGTCCGGTAGCCACTTCCACACCTGACTCTTTCCAACAGTGTGATTTTCAGCCTCACCCACCCATCCCTCTTTGAAAAGCTAAGAATTCAACCTGTCCTGTTTAATAATTCAATGAGGCGTTTCTCCCACATCAACAGTACAGTCTTTTCCAGCCTCTCCCACGAACTTTCCCTAAGAACTGTAACTTTTTTGCCTTTTCTTTTCTTTTTTGAGATGGAGTCTTGCTCTGACACCCAGGCCGGAGTGCAATGGCACAATCTCAGCTCACTACAACCTCTGCCTCCCAGATACAAGTGATTCTCCTGCCTCTGCCTCCCGAGTAGCTGGGACTACAGGTGTTCACCACTATGCCTGGCTAATTTCGTATTTTTAGTAGAGATGGGGTTTTACCATATTGCCCAGGCTGGTCTCTATCTCCTGACCTTGTGATCCGCCAGCCTCGGCCTCCCAAAGTGCTGGGATTATAGGCGTGAACCACCGTGCCTGGCCTTAAAACTGTAACTTTCTCAAGTAAAACGGGAATCTTTCTGTGGTGCTGGTGGAACTGAAAACTGCTGTGTGATTGTCAAAAGGCAATCTGGATGTGTATATTAAGAATCTCATGATTGTAAAATCAGGGTAAAAAAAGAAAAAGAAAAAAGAATCCCAGAGGCGGGCTGCAGTGACTCACGCCTGTAATCCCAGCACTTTGGGAGACCGAGGCAGGTGGATCACCTGAAGTCAGGAGTTGAAGACCAGCCTGGCCAACATGGTGAAACCAGTATCTACTAAAAATACAAAAAATTAGCTGGATGTAGTGGTGGGCACCTGTAATCTCACCTACTCAGGAGGCTGAGGCAGGAAAATGGCTTGAACCCGGGAGGCAGAGGTTACAGTGAACTGAGATTCCACCACCGCACTCCAGCCTGGGCGACAGAGTGAGACTCCGTCTCAAAAAAAAAGTCCCAGAATGTTTATACCTTTTGATTGAGTTGCTTTCCTTTTTTGGTTTTTTCTTGAGACAGAGTCTTACTCTGTCACCCAGGCTGGAGCGCAGTGGTGCGATCTCAGCTCACTACAGCATCCACCTCCCAGATTCAAGTGATTCTCCTGTCTCAGTCTCCTGAGTAGCTGGGATTACAGGCGCCCGCCACCACACCCAGCTAATTTTTTGTATTTTTAGTAGATAAGGGGTTTCACCACGTTGGCCAGGCTGGTCTTGAACTCGTAACCACAGGTGATCCTCCCGCCTCAGCGTCCCAAAGTTCTGGGATTACAGGCATAAGCCACTGTGCCTGGCTTGAGTGGCTTTTCTTCTAGGACTTAAACCTAAAGGCTTCATTAGAAATTTGCAGGAATGTCACTAAAAAGGAGTGAACTCTTGACCCATGCCACAATTTGGATGAATTGCATGCATTAAATGAAAGAAGTCAGACTGAAAAGGCTGTACACTGTAGGATTCAAATTGTATGGCATTCTGGTAAAAGCAAAACTTTACATTATTACTATTTTTTTGAGATGGAGTCTCACTCTGTCTCCCAGACTGGAATGTAGTGGCTTAATCTTGGCTCACTGCAACTTCTACCTCCTGGGTTCAAGCTATTCTCCTGCCTCAGCCTCCTGGGTAGCTGGGATTACAGGTGCCCGCCACCATGCCCGGCTAATTTTGTATTTTTAGTAAAGATGGGGTTTCTCCATGTTGATCAGGCTGGTCTTGAACTCCTGACCTCAGGTGATCCGCCCACCTCGACCTCCCAAAGTGCTGGGATTACAGGTGTGAGCCACCAAGCCCTGCCTATCTAAAAAAAAAAAAAAAAATTAGAAAAACAAAACCACAAGAGAACCGTGGTCTGTGGTGATGGTGTCAGGGGTGTTTGTGTCACACCCATCAAATGGTAACATTAGCGCAGTTCTTGGTACACCGATGACACCTCAATAATGTGGCTTTACAAATAAATCTAACCCGGCCCGGAGCGGTGGCTCACGCCTGTAATCTTAACACTTTGGGAGGCCGAGGTGGGTGGATTGGGTGAGCTCAGGTGTTGGACACCAGCCTGGGCCACGCAGTGAAACCCCATCTCTACTAAAATACAGAAAATTAGCTGGGCGTAGCGGCACACTCCTGTAATCCCAGCGACTCAGAAGGCTGAGGAGGGAGAATTGCTAGAACCCGGGAGGCAGAGGTTGCAGTGAGGCGAGATTGTGCCACTGCACCCCAGCCTGGGTGACAGAGTGACACTCCATCTCAACTCACTCACTCACTCAGCAGAGCAAGACTCCATCTCAAATAACTCACTCACTCAAATGGCTTCAGCGACAGAAGTGTGTAGGGAGTGGGGACTGCAGGGGTGGGGGCCGTGAGGCCTCCAGGTCCGGGGCACTAGGTCTCCTGACGCCCGCCCGCCTGGGCTCAGTAGTGGCCTGGGTTTCACGACCCCTCCTGGTGACAGGTGGCATAGCAGCTCCCCGACTTCAGGCTTTTCCCCCCATATCCAGGAAAGGAGGGAGAAGGAAGAGGGGGAAGGGGTGAGGGGACGCAGGGAGACAGAACACAGAAATGAAATGTGGTGAAATGTAAATATTTGGAAAATCAGAGTATCTGAGAATGTTTTGAGCAACTTTCCTGTAAGTCTGAAATTATTTCAATATTAAAAAAATGAAGGGCCGGGGCAGTGGCTCATGCCTGTAATCCCAATGCTTTAAGAGGTTGCAAGAGGAAGATTACTTGAGTCCAGGAGTTCTAGACCAGCCTGGAAAGCAGAGCGAGACCCGATCTCTGCAAACAGACAGACAGAAAAACAAAAATGAGCGGGTTGTGGTGGCACATGCCTGCAGTTCCAGCTGCTCGGTAGCTGAGGCGGAAGGATCGCTGGAGCCCAGGAGGTCGAGGCTGCAGTGAGTAACGATTGCGCCCCTGCACTCCAGACTGAGTGACAGAGTGGAATCCTGTCTCAAAAAAAATGAAAAATAACTTTTAAAAATAAATAAGACCAAAGAGTAAAAAAACTGAAAGGTAACTCCGAGGAGAAAAAACAGCTTTAAAAAGAGTAAGGAGGCTGGGCACAGTGGCTCACGCCTGTAATCCCAGCACTTTGAGAGGCCAAGGCAGGTGGACAGCTTGAGGTCAGGAGTTCAAGACCAGCCTGGCTAGCATGGTGAAACCCCGTCTCTACTAAAAATACAAACATTAGCCTAGTGTGGAGGTGTGCACCTGTAATCCCAGCTGTTCAGGAGACTGAGGCAGGAGAATGGCTTGAACCAGGAAGCGGAGGTTGCAGTGAGCCCAGATCGCGCCACTGCACTCCAGCCTGGGCCACAGAGGGAGACTCCATCTCAAAAATAAATAAATAAATAAAAAAGCAGCTTTTTCTTCTTCTTCTTTTTTTTTTTTTTTTTTTTTGAGACAGAGTCTCACTCCGTAGCCCCGCTCTGTAGCCCAGGCTGGAGTGCCGTGTGGTGGCGTGATCTTGGCTCACTGCAACCTCCACCTCTCAGGTCCCAATTCAAGCAGTTCTCCTGCCTCAGCCTCCAGAGTAGCTGGGATGACAGGCACGGACCACCACACCCAGTTAATTTTTTTGTGTTTTTAGTAGAGACGAGGTTTCACCATGTTGGCCGGGCTGGTCTTGAACTCCTGACCTCATGATCTGCCCGCCTCGGCCTCCCAAAGTGCTGGGATTACAGGCGTGAGCCATCGCTTCTGGCCTGTTTTTAGTTTATTTTCTAAATGAAGCTTTCCAGCAAATGTCTTTCTACTCTTCCCTGGCTGGAATAATTGGGACAGGGGCTCACGGGTCCACGTGGGTTGTACACAGGGACCTGGTGTCATGATACCTATCACACTGAAGCAAAGAGGGAGGGAAGGGTCTGATCCCGGTCTCCGCCTCACCCCTGGGGCCCCGCAGAGTCCACACCCTCATGGCACGTGGGGCGCCTGGAGGAGCTGCAGGCATTTCACTAAAAGCCGCCGGGTTCATCTCCAGCCGGAGCCAGCGGATGCCGGGCTCGCAACTGCAGCGCCCATGGAAGGAGAGGGTGCTCATGTCCACAGCTCGCGTTTACTAACAGGGGCACAGACTCGGGTACAGAAATGAGAAGAAAGAAGGCTGGGAGTGGTGGCTCACGCCTGTAATCCCAGCACTCCGGGAGGCTGAAGCCGACAAATCGCCTGAGGTCAGGAGTTTCAGACCAGCCTGTTCAACATGGTGAAACCCCATCTCTAACTAAAAATTAAAAAATTAATCAGGGATGGTGGCGGGTGCCTGTAATCCCAGCTGCTCAGGAGGCTGAGGCAGGAGAGGCGCTTGAACCCGGGAGGCAGAGGCTGCAGTGAGCCAAGATTGTGCCATCACACTCCAGCCTGGGAAATAGAGCAAGACTCTGTCTCAAAAAAAAAAAAGAAAGAAAGAGAAAGAAGGAAAGAAAGAAATGAGAAGAAAGTGACATTTCTTGCACATTTGAGTTTTGCATGTGTGTGTGTGTATGTGTGTGTGTGTGTGAGAGAGAGAGAGAGAGAGAGAGAGAGAGAGAGAGAGGGGAGGGGGCAAGCTTTGGACCCACCCCATTTATTTTTCACCAACTAGCTAATGGGCAGTGAGGCAAGGACTTACCACTGTTTCCCTGGCCCTCCCCTGGGCTCCAGGTAACCCAGCTCCAAGCCCTCAGCATGCCCTCTCCTCTGCGTGGTCTCACATGGAGTGGACGTCACTCCCTCCTCCTCCTTCCTCCTTCCCAGCAAAGCCATTCACACCTTCCTGTCAGTTTGTCTTCTAAAAGCTTTCCCCTCCTCCCCCACCCCTGCCCACTCCTCCTCTTCCTCCTCCTCCTTGTCATCATCGTCTGGATGAGGAGTGAGGGACTTAGAGAAACAGCGGAGAGGGGGCTCAGGAGCCCACGAGGGTGTCTGTCATCCCCCACTTCTTCTCACTCCATCCCCGTCCTGGGGGGGTGTCTCCCTTTTCCCTTGGGATGAGAAAGAATGGGGTGAGGGCTGTGGGGATGTGTAAAGACAGGACGAAGATACAAGTGCCAGCCACAGACCCACAGAATGCCAGAAGGACGGCCCCAAGGTGGAGAGGAGCAGACAGAACCCAGCCAGGACCAGGTGCTCCCTCCATCCCTTTGAGAGCAGAGGGACACGCCAGGAGTGAAAGCTCTTCCAGGGTCATTTCCTCTGGAAAGCAGCTGATGTCAGGGCAAAGGGAGAGAGCATGCTACAGAGTCAGATAAATCAACACACACGATGGAGGAAAATGCAGCAACAACACGCTCTGTTTGTTTCTTGTTTTTTTGAGGTGGAGTTTTGCTCTACTTGCCCAGGCTGGAGGGCAGTGGTGCTATCTCAGGTCACCGCAAACTTCCCCTCCCAGGTTCAAGCGATTCTCCTGCCTCAGCCTCCTGAGTAGCTGGGATTACAGGCATGCACCACCACACCTGGCTAATTTTGCATTTTTAGTGCAGATGGGGTTTTGACATGTTGGTCAGGCTGGTCTCGAACTCCTGACCTCAGGTGATCCGCCTGCGTTGGCCTCCCAAAGCGGTGGGATTGCAGGCGTGAGCCACCGCACCCAGCCTGACACACTCTATTTGTTCGCCCAACAAGCATTGAGTGTGCTCCAGGCACTGCTTTAGGGGCTGCTGTGGGATTTCCCATCGTTGGTACTGTTGACTTTTGGGGCTGGGTCCTTCTCTGAGCCCTGTGGGATGCTCAGCTGCGCCCCCGGCCTCCACCCATGAGATGCCGAGAGTCCCTCCCCAGTCCCAAGTACCAGTGTCTTCAGACTTGGTCAAATGCCCTGGGGTGTGGCTGGGGTGACACTGAGGCAGAGAGTCACTCCCGGTTGAGAACTTCTCGGCTAGGGACGAAGCCACGAACAAGGCACGGTTGACACCCCTCATGGGGTTTCCTCTAGCCGGGCTCAGGGCGAGATCGACAACTCACAAGAAGCAAACAGGGTCCACCGTGCAAGACGGAAGAAGGGCAAGTCAAAGCGGGAGCTGCAGAGGGTTGGAGGGACTGATGGGGGCGGAGGAGAAAACGGCTGCAGAGACGCCAAGTGCCAGTGGAGACAACCCAGGAAGACACGTGCCAAAGCCCAGACGCAGATGAGTGGGAGGGAGGGGAGCCCTGGAATAGAGGCAAAGCCTGAAACACCACAGCTGAAACATAAAGGGGCAGAGAAGGAGGGGGAAGAGCAGGATCTACCAGGGGAAACTGAGTCACAGCTGCTTTTTTTTTTTTTTTCCATGATGAGGTGTCCATCTTGACCTCAGAGAACAGCTGTTAAAAGCTCCTGGAGTGGGGTGTGGCGGCTCACACCTGTAATCCCAGCACTTTGGGAGGCTGAGGTGAATCATCTGAGGTCGTGAGTTCAAGACCAGCTTGGCCAAAATCATGAAACCCCTGTCTCTACTAAAAATACAAAAATTAGCTTCGTGTGGTGGTAGGTGCCTGTAGTCCTGGCCACTCCGGAGGCTGGGACAGGAGAATCACTTGAACCCGGGAGGCAGAGGTTGCAGTGAGCTGAGATCATGCCACTGCACTCCAGCCTGGGAGACACAATGAGACTGTCTCAAAAAAAAAGAAAAGAAAAGCTTTGGGAGGCTGAGGCGGGCGGATCATGAGGTCAAGAGATCGAGACCATCCTGGTCAACATGGTGAAACCCCGTCTCTACTAAAAATACAAAAATTAGCTGGGCATGGTGGCACGTGCCTGTGGTCCCAGCTACTCGGGAGGCTGAGGCAGGAGAATTGCTTGAACCCGGGCGGCGGAGGTTGCAGTGAGCCGAGGTCGCGCCACTGCACTCCAGCCTGGCGCCTGGTGACAGAGTGAGACTCTGTCTCAAAAAAAAAAAAAAAAAAGAAAAGAAAAGAAAAAAGAAAGCCCCTGGAGTGTGGATGACTCTTCCCCACCTGCTTCCTCTCCAGCTCTTCGCCCCCTCTCCTCCCTTCCTCCTGATCCCCTCCCTTTCCCCCCTCCCTTGTGCTGGCTCTTCAGGAGGCATAAAAGCTCAGGGGGTGCACAAGAGCCCAGGCCCTGAGCCGGGAGCCAGAGAGAGCTTCGGAGAGCAGCCAGCTGCAGCGAGGTGAGAGCCTGGGCCGGGAGGGCGAGGGCTGGGGGAGTGAGGGGCTCCTAGGAGAGTGATGGGGGGCACGAAGGGATGGGGACAACAGGAGAAGCAGCAGCATTGGTGACAGGGAAAACGTGAGGGGCAGGTACAGGGACAGAAAACTTTGAAGATGGAGTAGAGGAGGCAGTGGAGCGGAAGGCATGGGTGCTGAGGGGACCAGCCGGACCGATCCGATGTTCGGGGAAGGAGAGGGTTAATTCCCCTGGATTTCCTTTTCTTTCTTTTTCTTTCCTTTTCTTCCTTCCTTTCTTTCTCTTTCTTCTTTCTTTTCTTTCTTCTTTCATTTTCTTTTCCCTCCCTCCCTCCCTCCATCCTTCCTTCCCTTCCCTTTTCTTTCTTTCTTCCTTTTATTTTCTTTTCCCTCCCTCCTTGCCTTCCCTTTTCTTTCTTTTCTTTTCTTCTTGGGACAAAGTCTCACTCTGTTGCCCAGGCTGGAGTACAGTGGCACTATCTCGGCTCACTGCAACCTCCACCTCCCGGGTTCAAGCGATTCTCCTGCCTCAGCCTCCCGAGCAGCTGGGACTACAGGCACGCCACCACGCCTGGCTAATTTTTGTATTTTAAGTACAGACAGGGTTTTACCATGTTGCCAGGCTGGTCTCCAACTCTTGACCTCAGGTGATCTGCCCTCCTCAGCCTCTAAAAGTGCTGGGATTGCAGGTGTGAGCCACTGCACTTGGCCTCCCCTGGAGTTCTTAAACCGGGGTCACTCACGCGTCTTGGTGTTTCTGTTTGTTTGCTGTATTTTATGTTCCCAGCGTCCCATACTTACTTGATTCACCATTTTCCCACAACCAACTGTCTCGTTTCACCTACATACATATATTTCAAAACGAAGCTTCATAAAAACTTCAACAAAGGTGGAAGTGCGGCCGGCTGCACTGGAGGTCAGGAGTTTGAGACCAGCCTGGCCAACGTGGTGAAACCCCCGTCTCTCCTAAAAATACAAACATTAGCTGGATGTGGTGGTGGGCGCCTGTAATCCCAGCTACACAGGAGGCTGAGGCAGGGGCGTCACAGTGAGCCGAGATCGTGCCATTGCACTCTAGCTTGGGCAACAAGAGGGAAACTCCCTCTCAAAAACAAAACAAAAAACCAAAAACCAGCAACAAAAAAATCACAAGGGAGTGGAGATTGCAGGTGAAGGGCTCTACCCAAAAGGAAATCATTGAAGAGCACAGGGCATTTCTGGAGGTGCTGAATAGGTCTTACCTCCGTGGTTGTGGCAATGACATCATGGCTGTCTGCCCACGTGTGAACTCCTCAGGATGTAGACATTAAATATGCAGCATTTTTGTCTCTCAGTGATGCCTCCATAAAGCTAAAAAACAAATTCCTCTGTCATCAGAAATGCACCTGGCCCCCAATTTGCAAATGAGTGGTCACTCTCTCCTTGCAGTGCTCTTCGGCTGTAGGCACCTGTCATCCTGCTCTCGATGGCTCCCTCCGCCCCCCCGGCCCTCCTCCTTGTCCTCTTGCTGAGCCTGGCAGAGACTCCGGCATCTGCGCCTGCCCACCAGGTAATGCCTCCGCCTCCTAAGTGCCTCAAAAACAATGGCATCCCCAAATCCCCGCCCTCTGGGAAGAGTTTTAAAAAATGTTTCTGGCTTGCATCAGGGGTCCTGGGGAAGAAGCTGAAGTCCTGAACCTATGAGAAGACAGACAGACACTGACTTCATCTTGGCTCTGGGGATAGAAGAGTATGGGTGAAAAATACAAGGTCAGGGTTCAGGGTGCCCGCAAGCATCGCCCAGAGAGGCAAAAATACGCCTTCGGAGGCAGCTTCCTATTACTCCTGTTTTTCAGCACCTCAGGATGTGTGAGAAGTAGCTAGAAGGCAACTTAGTAATACTGGGACCCTTCGGCCGGGCGCGGTGCCTCACACCTATAATCCCAGCAGTTTGGGAGGCTGAGGCAGGCGGATCACCTGAGGTCAGGAGTACGAGACTAGCCTGACCAACACGGTGAAACCCCGTCTCTAATAAAAATATACAATATTAGCTGGGCATGGTGGTGTGTGCCTGTAATCCCATGTACCTGGGAGGCTGAGGCAGGAGAATTTCTTGAACCCAGGAGGCGGGGGTTGCAGTGAGCTGAGATCGCACCATTACACTCCAGCCTGGGCAACAAGAGTGAAATGCTGTCTCAAAAAAGAAAAGAAGAAGAAGAAAGAGGAATACTGGGACCCAGCCCCAGGGTTTCTGGTTGGGTGAGTCCGGGGTAGGAGCTGGTCCTGGGATCACACTTTGTTGTTGCTGATTTTTTGTTTGTTTGAGATGAAGTCTCAGTCTTGCCTCTGCCACCCAGGCTAAAGTGCAGTGGTGTGATCTGGGCTCACTGCAACCTCTACCTCTGAGGTTCCAGCAATTCTCCTGCCTCAGCCTCCCAAGTAGCTAGGATTACAGGTGCCTGCCACCACGCCTGGCTAATTTTTTGTATTTTTAAGAAAAGATGGTGTTTCACCATGTTGGCCAGGCTGGTCTTGATCTCCTGACCTCCTGGCTTCAAGTGATCCGCCCACCTTGGCCTCCCAAAGCACTAGGATTACCGGTCTCAGCCACCGCATCCAGCCTAGGGTGACACTTTGAAAACCTCTGATTGCATCCCTCAACAGCATGGGCTGTAGAGGCTGGGTCGAGTTTGAAATCCAGGATCTGCGATTTTCTAGCTGTGTGACTTCAGGCACATTGCCTAACCTCTCTGGTCTCTGAATGGATCTTCTCTGTCCAGTTCCAGCACTATAAAAGTTAACAGCGTTAACTCAGATGGCAGACAGCTCTCGTTATTTGGCCAAGAGGATTAAATAATTAAGAGATGTGGCATGATCTCGGCTTACTGCAACCTCCACCTCCCAGGTTCAAGATGTTGGTCTGGGGACACACCGTTTCAGCTGGAGGAATGAACATGGTGGCTGATGTTAATAACAATGTATTGTGTACTTGAAAATTGCTAAGAGAGTAGACGGATGTTCAGTGTTCCCGCCACAGAAAGGACAAGCAGATGACAGAATGCAGACAGTAATTAACTTGATGGAGTCACTCCACAATGTGGACGTATTTCCACACACGTTGTGCACCATGCCTGGATTTAAAATGCAAATTTTCTCTGCCAATTAAAAAAAAAGCATCCAGGCACAGTGGTTCACCCCTGTAATTCCAGTACTTTAGGTGGCTAAGACTAGAGGATTGCTTGAGTCCGGGAGTTGGAGACCAGCCTGGGTAACATATTAAGACCCTCCATCTCTTAAAAAAAAAAAAAAAAAAAAAAAAAATTAATGGCCTGGCGTGATGGCTCACGCCTATAATCCCAGCACTTTGGGAGGCCAAGGCAGGTGGATCACAAGGTCAGCAGATTGAGACCATCCTGGCTAACACGGTGAAACCCTGTCTCTACTAAAAATACAAAAAATTAGCTGGGCGTGCTGGTGGCTACCTGTAGTCCCAGCTACTTTGGAGGCTGAGGCAGGGGAATCACTTGAACCTAGGAGGTGGAGGTTGCAGTGAGCTGAGATTGCACCACTGCACTCCAGCCTGGGTGACAGAGTGAGACTCTGTTTCAAAAAAAAATTAGCTGGGTATGGTCATGCGTGACTATAGTCACAGCTACTCAAGGCTGAGGCATGAGAATTGCTTGAACCGAGAAGGTTGAGGTTGCAATGAACTGAGATGGTGCCACTGTACTCCAGCCTGGGTGAAAGAGCGAGACTCCATCTCAAACGAAGAAAAAAAGAAAGGAAAGAAGGAAAGGAAAGGAAAGAAATGCTGACAACAGCAACAACAGAGAGGACCCCTGAGTTGGGACAGCGGCTCTCCTCCGTGCTGGCTGGGTCCTTGCCAGGATACTTGTTTCTCTGAGCCTCCTTTTTTCCTATATAACTAAGGGATAATGGAATCCATCCCATAGGGATGTTCAAGGAGTTTTGCCAAGAGCTGATGGGCGTGGAGTGTTTTCCCAGCACTTGGGCATTGCGTGAAACCCTTGATGTGCCTTACATTAGCTAATTCTACCCCCAATCCTGTGCCATTGTTTCTATTTTGCTGCTTCCCATCTTGCAGAGTGGAACACTGTAGCGAAAATACTCAGTGCACATCTTCCTCAAGAGTCTGGAATCTACTTGCCGCCCACGAGTGGAGGCTCACGCTTGTAATCCCAGCACTTTGGGAGGCTGAAGCAGGCAAATCACCTGAGGTCAGGAGCTGGAGACCAGCCTAGACAACATGGTGAAAGCCCATCTCTATTAAAAATACAAAAATTAGCTGGGCATGGTGGCCGGTGCCTGTAGTCCCAGCTGCCCGGGAGGCTGAGTCAGGAGAATCACTGACCCGGGAGGCGGAGGTTGCAGTGAGCCGAGATAGCACCACCACACTCCAGCCTGGGCGACCGAGTGAGGTCACACTCCATCCTGAGCGACTGGGGGAGGTGTGAGACTCCATCTCAAGAAAGAAGTCTGTGATCTCTCTGGGTTTGAGTCCATGGTGTGCTACTTAACGTGTTGCAATTTGTTGCAATTTGCCGAATGTTTCTGGGCCTCAATAGCCTCTTTCTAGTGAAGCCAAAAATAAGTTTTACCTCCCAGGGTTGCTGGGAGGATTGTTAAATAAATATGTCAAGAGCTGGGAACTAGAGCTGGGCTGACGGGCATGCAACCTGTGCCATTCCCTGGGTCCCGAGTTTGGTTGAATGTTGTCACCAGCTTGAAATTCTGAATGCTTTTTGAAGCATGGGCCCCATGTTTTCTCTTTGCACTGGGCCCCACAAATTCCATAGCCACTCCTGCTTGGAATAGATGCTCCATAGGGTAAGCCCACGGGAAATGTTGGGCAATATCATTCTCAAAGGGACTTGATGATCTGTGACCATATCCTACACAGGTAAAGAATTTACAGTGGTGCTTCTTTAAGCTTTATTACAGTATAATTAATATGCAAAAAATGGCTGGACGCGGTGGCTCATGCCTATAATCCCAGCACTTTGGGAGGGCGAGGCAGGCGGATCACCTGAGGTTGGGAGTTTGAGACCAACCTGACCAACATGGAGAAACTCTCTCTAAATTTACAAAATTAGCCGGGCATGGTGGCACATGCCTATAATTCCAGCTACTCAGGAGGCTGAGGCAGGAGGATCGCTTGAACCTGGGAGGTGGAGGTTTCAGTGAGCTGAGATCGCACCACTGTACTCCAGCCTGGGCAACAAGAGCAAAACTCCATCTCAAAACCAAAAAATTACAAAAAATGCCAAGATTGAATGTACACATCTTGATGCGTTTGGAGCCATGCATACACCTGTGACACCATCACCACTTCCAGAAATGCCCCTATGTTCTTGTGCATTTGTGGATGTTTTGGTAAGAACACTTATCATGAGATCTAGTTTCACATTTTTATTCACTTATTTATTGAGACAGGGTCTTGCTCTGTCACCCAGGCTGGAGTGCAGGGGTTCGATCACAGCTCACTGCGGCCTCAAACTCCTGAGCTCAAGCGATCCTCTTACCTACAGGTGCACGCCACCATACCTGGCTAATTTTTGTATTTTTTATTTTATTTTTTTGAGACGAAGTCTCACTCTGTTGCCCAGGCTGGAGTACAGTGGTGCAATCCTGGCTCACTGTGACCTCCACCTCCCGCATTCAAGCGATTTTCCTGCCTCAGCCTCCCAAGTAGCTGAGATTACAACCCATTAATTTTTTTCTTTTTAGTGGAGATGGGGTTTCTCCATGTTGTCCAGGCTGGTCTCGAACTTTTGACCTCAGGTGATCCGCCCACCTCAGCCTCCCAAAGTGCTGGAATTATAGGCGTGAGCCACCGTGCCCAGCCTAATTTTTGTGCTTTTTTAGAAGCGAGATTTCGCCACGTTGCACAGGCTGGCCTCGAACTCCTGTTCTTAAGCCATCCTTCTGCTTCGGCCTCCCCAGATGCTAGGGTGACAGGCATGACCACCACGTCCAGCTGTAACATGTCTCTAAAGTGCCCCACAGCGTATTGCTGGCTGCAGGCACGACATGCCGGTGACCGCTAGGACTTCTTTATCCTGAATAACTGAAACTATCCCCGTTGAAGAACAATTCCCCATTTCTCTCCCCGCCAACCCCTGATAACCCCTTTCTCCTCTCACAGCAGAACCTTTTAAGCTTTCTTTCCAGGCGAAATTGCTTTGCCTTAGGAAGCCCTCAATTTCCTCATCGGTGGACTGGGGAGTAAAACGAACCCGCTCCACAGCCTAGTGGGAAGGTGGTATGGTGACCCACGTCACCCCGGACCTGTGGGATGCCTGCCACCCTTTCTGTCTGCCTGAGTCTTGATTTCTGCATCTCTATCCAGGGACGAGGAGGCTGGACCCTCAACAGTGCTGGCTACCTTCTGGGTCCTGGTGAGTGAGGCTGCTCTCAGCTCGCCATCCTGGCCTGAGTCTGCCTGGTTGCTGCGGGCAGTGAGTTTGTGGCTTGTAAAGACCCTCACCCACATTCACTGAGACCCATGGGTTTACCTGCAGACCTGTCTCTAGGGTTAGTCTAGGCGGAGTGATGGGTGTGTGGACTTGAACCAGAGCCTTGGGCGCAAATCCCAGCTCTGCTCGGTTTGCAACCTTCATCCCTCTCTTTTTTTTCTGATAGAGTCTCACTCTGTTGCACAGGCTGGAGTTCAATGGTACAATCTTGGCTCACTGCAACCTCCATCTCCTGGGTTCAACCAGTTCTCCCTCAGCCTCCAGAGTAGCTGGGATTACAGGTGTCTGCCAACCCATACCTGGCTAAATTTTTTTTTTTGTATCTGTAGTAGAGATGGAGGCTTCGTCATGTTGGCCAGGCTGGTCTCGAACTCCTCACCTTGTGATCTGCCCACGTTGGCCTCCCAAAGTGCAGGGATTATAGGCATGAGCCACCGAGCCCAGCCACAGCATCGATCTCACCGTGCCTCAGTTTCCTCATCTGTGATGGTGGTATAACGATGGCCTTGCATCCTAGAGTGTTGCGAGGACTGAGTTGTTAATAGAACAATAGCTGGTGTGTAGCAGGTACCATGTCACCATTAGCTGCTAGTCTTTTTTTCTCTTTTCCTTCATTCGTCTCTCCCCATCTCCCCACTTGCATCTTCCCTGGGCACTAGGTGTGCCCATGGCCACGTGCCGACTAGCGAGCATTAAATCCGTAAAATACCGAGGTTCCTGTGGTGCTCAAGGTAGGTTTCAGCCTGAGCCTCATGCAGGGAAACCCCGGCTCCAGAGACGGTGCGGCAGAGCACAAGGGACGTGAGATGTGGAGCCAGAGGCAGGTTCAAACCCGGTCCTGTCGTTAGCAGCAGCGTGATTTTCAGCGAGTGACCCCACTCTCAGCCGCACCATTTCCCCACGGGTGGGTAGGAACAGTCAACAGGCACCCCGTCTTACAGACTTGGTAGAGGCGCTGCGTCCAGTCAGCCGTGCTGCGGAATCGCTGGATTATGTGCTTTTCAGTTCTACTTCACCGACCACCTGGTCTTGCTCTCTCCACCCCCATCCAGTCCTCCACCTTCCCCAGATGGGTGACCAAGACCAGGAGAGGGAGGCCGTCCTGGAGATCCTGGATCTGTGGAAGGCCATCGGTGAGTGAACGGGGACTTAGACGTCTTCTCCGGTGTCCTTCACTGGCTCTCTGCTGGCTTTGGAAATGGGTCAATGTGAGCTCTGACCCTGACCCTGTCACTTACTATTTGGGGAACCTTGGGCAGGTAATGCATTTCCTTCACACTTCTGTGCAGTCACCTGGAGCCCAAGTTTGGTTTAATGCTCTTTTGTCACCAACTTGAAATTCTGAATCGTTTTTTAACCATGGGCCCCATACTTTCTCTTTGCATTAGACCCCACCAAATTCCTCCAATTTGAAATGCATAAATGGAATAACCTTGGGGTTTAGTTGTATGACTCAGTGAGAAAATGCACACGAATTTCCTGGAAGTGTGTGGCATATGGTAGAAATGAAATGGGTTGGCTAGGCGCGGTGGCTCACGCCTGTAATCCCAGCACATTGGGAGGCCACGGCAGGTAGATCACCTGAGGTCAGGAGTTCAAGACCAGCCTGGCCAACATGGTGAAACTGTGTCTCTACAAAAAATGCAAATATCAGCCGGGCGTGGTGATGGACACCTGTAATCCAGCTACTCGGGACGCTGAGGCAAGAGAATCACTTGAACCCGGGAGGCGGAGGTTACAGTGAGCCGAGATGGCGCCACTGCACTCCAGCCTGGGTGACACAGTGAGGCTCCATCTCAACAACGACAAAAAAAAGAAATGAATTGGGTCATGGCTCTTATAGTCAGTATTGATCCTGGTGATCTCCCCAGCTGCCATGTCTCTTCCCGTCTCTAGTCCCATTAGCCTGTCTTCTCAGGTGACCAAATACTCTGGGGTTCCCCTCTCCTTCCCATTCTACATCTCGAAGGACCGACTTGCAGAGGTGCAGAGGGGTGTGCACACTTGAATGTGCACACTGTGAAGTGACTTCCACACAGCCTCCTCATCCTTGTTCCTAACACTGGTGGGAAATGAAGGAAATTTAGGGCATGGCTTCTCAACTCGGGCACAACTGGTGTTTGGGGCTGGATAATTCTCTGGTGTGGGGGCCAGTCCTGTGCATCACAGGATGTTTACAGTGTCTGTGGGTTCTACTCATAACACAGCAGTCACATTCCTTCTTCCCAATTTTTTTTTTTTTTTTTTTTTGAGACAGTCTCGCTCTGTTGTTCAGACTGGAGTGCAGTGGCATGATCTCGGCTCACAGCAACCTCTGCCTCCGGGGTTCAAGTGATTCTCCTGCCTCAGCTTCCTGAGTAGCTGGGATTACAGGCACCTGCCACCACGCCCGGCTAATTTTGTGTTTTTAGTAGAGATGTGGTTTCACTGTGTTGGCCAGGCTGGTCTCAAACCACTAACCTTAGGTGATCTGCCCGCCTTGGCCTCCCAAAGTGCAGGGATTACAGGAGTGAGCCACTGCACTTGGCCTTATTTATTTTTTAAACTTTTATTATAGGGTAAGGCGTACATGTGCAGGTTTTGTTATATAGGAACACTTGTGTGACGGGGGTTTCTTGTACAGATTGTTTCATCACCCAGGTACTAAGCTGAGTGTGCAGTCATGATTCTTTTCTGCTCCTCTCCCTCCTACCCCCACCCCGTCGGGTGGGCCCAGTGTCTGTTGTTCCCTCTGTATGTCCGTGCGGTCTCATCATTTAGCTCCCTCTTACAGGTGAGAATGTGAATGTTGTGTTTTTGTTTGTAGACGGGCTTTCCCATTCCCGCCCTTAGCAAGCCTCCAAGAGGAGTCTGATGGAGATGTTTGCCAAGCCAGAGACTGGAGGTAAAGCCAGGAAACACGGAGGAGAGACACAGGCAGGAGAAGGGGAACAAGGAAGGGCAGGCAGAGCTTTGAGAGTAAAGGAAAAAAGGGAGTGAACTGGAGCCAACCAGGGACCTTCTCAGCCATAACCACAGCCCCTACACCCCATCCACTCACCGTCACCCACAGCCAACACACCATCCACTCACCCTGACCCACAGCCCCTACCCCATCCACTCACCCTCACA
>PVKV010023791.1:0-21211 GCA_004027835.1 Alouatta palliata
TCCCGAGTAGCTGGGACTACAGGCACGTGCCACCATGCCCAGCTAATTTTTGTATTTTTAGTAGAGACGGGGTTTCACCATGTTGACCAGGATGGTCTCGATCTCTTGACCTCGTGATCCACCCGCCTCGGCCTCCCAAAGTGCTGGGATTACAGGCGTGAGCCACCGCGCCCGGCCTTTTTTTTTTTTTTTTTGAGATAATGAAAAGGTTTAAAAATTGGTTGTGATGATGGCTGTGCATATACTAAAAACCATTAGATTGTATACTTTAAATGGGTGTGTATGGTATGCAAATTAAATTTCAGTATGCTATATTTTTTAAGTCTTCTTTTGACCAGTAATCTTACATACTTTGATGTGAATTCAGATAAATGAATTAAGGTGCTTGACTTAAAGCAATGGGACAAAAACCTAGGGCTTCATATACACAAACTCCAGAGCTTTCTAGTGCCCTTTCCAACAAGTTAATTTTCTGCTCAAGTAACAACTAGTTAAATTTGAGTAAGTAGCCTCAAAAATCCTAATGGAGACCAACGTGAAAAATAATTTTTTTTATGTAGTTTGTCTTCTTAGTACCTGTTTATCCCGTTTACTCATTTTTAAATTATAGTTTGTACATTTTGTTTTGTTTTTAGTACGTGTATACTGTATCAGCTATTTCTTCCTCTGAACAAATGTTTCACAAAAAATTACATGTAGTGATTTCACATATAGTCAACAAGTGTTGATACTTATGTCAGATAACATGCTGTAGTAAATAAGTGGAAATTAGGGTTTAACACTCAACTAGAGGAACAATGTGTGGAATCACTACTTTCACTTGCTGTTTTTTCACTTGACACGATATGAAATAGTTGGTTTACCATGGTTCATGAAAAATGTGTACACTTAAACTCTAGAATCACACTCAGCATCCTCACATGGTCTCATTATATGAGAAGTTCTCAGGAACTGACACTGATTTAGAAAACCACTGATCAAGTCATCATCTCTCAGTTTACGCCAGGTCATTTGTTTGTGGAGGGAATTGACTGTATCGTTTAAGTTATTTTTCTCTTGGTTTTGAAAGGCATTTGTAGGTTAGTTTGTGTAAGGTAGATACTCATATGACCATAGTTTACATAGATAATAATGATTTGCTGCTAGAAATAACCTGATTGTAATTGACTAATTCTGAATTGTGTGAAGATTTTGGACAAATTTTATTGAATTACAGGTGTTTTAGATTTAAATAGACTTAAAAATACAGATTTTTGGAAAAGATAAATTGAAGAGATCATTCTTTTTTTTTCTTTGTTTGTTTGTTTGTTTGTTTGTTTGTTTTTGAGACAGGGTCTGACTCTGTTGTCCAGACTGGAATGCAGTGGCACAATCATAGATCACGGAAGCCTCTACCCGCTGGACTGAATCAGTCCTCCCAACTCAACCTCCTGAGTAGCTAGGACTATAGGCATGTGCCACCTGCCTGGCAAAATTTATTTCTGTAGAGACAGCGTCTCCCTATGTTGCTCAGACTGGTCTCAAACTTATGTGTTCAAGCAGTCATCTCATCTCAGCCTCCCGGAGTGTTGGAATTACAGATATGAGCCACTGCACTCAGCCCATAGTGCTTTTTTTTTTGGTTGTGGCAGATATTTGTTCTTTTTTGAGACAATCTCACTTTCATGAAAGTTAAGAGTGTAGCAATACAATCACAGTTCACTGCAGCCTCAACCTCCCACGCTCAACTGATCCTCCCACTTCAGCTTCCTGAGTTAACTGGGACCACCCGTGCATACCACTACACCTGACTAATTCTTTATTTTTTTGTAGAGACAGGGTCTCACTCTGTCACCCAGATGATCCTTCTGGACTCAAGTGATTCTCCTGCCTGAGCCTCCCAAAATGCTAGGATTACAAGTGCTAGGCCACTGTGCCTGGCCCCATAGTGCTTTATTGGTTATTTTAAATAGTGCTTCTGAACACAATGGTTAGATCTATGTATCTTTTTTTCTTTTTTCTTTTCTTTTTTCTTTTTTTTTTTTGAGACAGAGTCTCACTTTGTCATTCAGGCTGGAGTGCAGTGGCACGATCTCGGCTCTCTGCAACCTCCGTTTCCCAGGTTCAAGCAATTCTCCTGTCTCAGCCTCCCGATTAGCTGTAACACCTTTTTAGTTACTTATACCAAAGTAAATTTTATTCTGTCTATAATACCTAAAAGTCATGCCTTTTAAATTTTTGAAAGAAAAATAAATAAATAAAAATTAGTTGGGCATAGTGGTGTGCACCTGTAATCCCAGCATTCTGGGAGGCCAAAGCAGGAGGATGGCTTGAGCCTAGGAGTTTAAGGTTACAGTAATTTATGATTGCATCACTGGACTCGAGACATGGCCAAATAGTGAAAGAAATCCTGTCTCTTAAAAATCAGAAAATATTCGCCGGGCGCGGTGGCTCACGCCTGTAATCCCAGCACTTTGGGAGGCCAAGGCGGGTGGATCACAAGGTCAAGAGATCAAGACCATCCTGGTCAACATGGTGAAACCCCGTCTCTACTAAAAATACAAAAATTAGCTGGGCATGGTGGCACATGCCTGTAGTCCCAGCTTCTCGGGAGGCTGAGGCAGGAGAATTGCTTGAACCCAGGAGGCGGAGGTTGTGGTGAGCCGAGATTGCGCCATTGCACTCCAGCCTGGGTAACAAGAGCGAAACTCCGTCTCAAAAAAAAAAAAAAAAAAAATCAGAAAATATGAGGCCAGCCACGGTGGCTTATACCTGTAATCCCAACACTTTGGGAGGCAAAGGCAGGTGGATCACTTGAGGCCAGGAGTTCAAGCCAGCCTGGTCAACATGGCAAAACCCCATCTACTAAAAATACAAAAATGCCAGGCATGGTGGTGTGCACCTATAATCCCAGCTATTCAGTAGGCTGAGGCAGGAGAATCACTTAAACCCGGGAGGCAGAGGTTTCGGTGAGCCGAGATTGTGCTACTGCACTCCACTCTGGGTGACAGAGCAACACTGTCTCAAAAATAAAAATAAAAAATAAGAAAAGTAAGTAAAATAAAATAACATTTTTAAATGGTAGTAAATCTTACATTTCTTTGAAACATGTTGTGATTAGCTTCTTTCAACAAAATAATTATTATTTGTCTAAAAATAAACCTATGGTAGTTAATGTTCATTTTTGTCCTGAATTATATAATTTTCCGTATTTTTGAAATTTTAATTATAAAATGATGCAGTTGCATTTTCTTTTATGTTCTGTGATTTGCTGTTTCTGTTACTGGATGTTTAGACGGTCATAGCTTTCATTACTAAAGATATCTGATGGCTGGGCGTGGTGGCGCACGCCTGTAATCCCAGCACTTTGGGAGGCCGAGGCGGGCAGATCACCGATCACCTGAGGTCAGAAATTTGAGACGAGCCTGGCCAACATGGTAAAACCCCGTCTGTACTAAAAATACAAAAATTAGCTGGGTGTGGGGGCAGGCACTCATAGTCCCAGCTATTCGGGAAGCTGAGGCAGGAGAATCGCTTGAAGCCAGGAGGCAGAGGTTGCAGTGAGCCAAGATCACGCCATTGCACTCTAGACTGAGTGACAAGAGCGAAACTCCATCTCAAAAAAAAAAAAAAAAAAAGATACCTGACTTTTAAGGATAAAAAGTATTTATTTGTTTACATATATACATATGTATATGTATTTAAGTATATATATATTTAATCATACCTGATACCTAGTTTTTAAATTTTAATGAATTTTAGCATCTGAGTAGCAGAAACAACTGTAATTGACATGTCAATCCAGGTTTTTAAAGTAACTTACCTTATGCTTGTAATATTATACACGCTAAGGCAGATTTTGTTTCCTTGACTACTGTATTGTTAATTAACTGCTAGCATTAATTTCAACCTTATATACTATGAGTGATAGACATGGCCTTTTTTATTATGTGATGTTTCTTATTGGTACAGATGGCTTAAGCAAAATCAGACTAAACTATGGTGATGAATCAACTGAAGGTGGTAAAATGCTTGAAGACGAACTCATCGACTTCTCAGAAGATCAGGATAACCAGGTAAAATTTAATGCTTGGCAAAAAGTTCCAATGTTTTATCTAATTACAAGTTTTTCTTTCTTTCTTTTTTTTTTTTAAGACGGAGTTTCACCATATTGGTCAGGCTGATCTCGAACTTCTGACCTCAGGTGATCCGCCCGCCTCAGCCTCCCAAAGTGCTGAGATTACAGGAATGAGCCACCGCGCCCGGCCAATTACAAGTTTTTCTTGCCGAACATAGTGGTGCACACCTGTAGTCCCAGTGACTTGGGAGGCTAAGGCAGGAAGATGTCTTAAGCCTAGGAGTTTGAGTTCAGCCTGGGCAACATAGGAGACTCCATCTCTTTAAGAAAAAGGAAAGAAAGAAAAAAATTTTCCTTCATGAAGTCTTGTAAAGCAGTTTCTTCGACTAGTAATTTATCATGGCTTCTGAATTTGGATGATGTCTTTAAAAAGAAATTCAGCTTTCAAGTCAGAAGTTGCCAGGATAAATGTTTTCACGATGTTGTTGCTTCTGATACAGTGGTGTGGACTGAACTTTAACGTAATGCTAATTATCCCACCCTAACTCAGGTACCACCACCACTACCCACCTTCCTCTTTCAAAGCATTTATGGGCCAAACTTAACCTTTAATCTGACTTGACATTCAAGAAGCAAATGTTTAAACCTTCAGTTATGTGATATATAAGTACCAAAAAAATTAATGCCGTTTTTCCATTTTGCCAGTAATTTTTTTTCTCATGTCTGATTTGATTTATATGTGTCATGGCAGAAGCAGATAATATTTAATTAAAGTTAACATAGATGAATTCTGACTTTTCCTTAGATTCTCATTTGCCCTAATAAACAGTATTAACACCAAAAATAAAGTATATCTGTGAATATACTTTATTTTTTAGTTAAAGAGGATTTTATATTGAGAAAAGTTTATAAGAATCCTGCAGCATACCATTTTGTTAATTCTCTGACCTTTCATTAGTCATTAGGACACACTGAGTTGTACAGTAGTGAAGATGGCTTTATACTGTAACTTTCCTTTTTGTTTAATCTTCTGTGAACAAAAGGCATTTTATGATATATTTTGGTTTACAACATATGGCAGCTAAATATAGCTTTTCAATCCAACATATATAGGAATTACATTCATGATTTATAATGAGCACTTGTTCTTAGGCACTTTTGGTTATAGCAGTTAACCTGTAATGTGAACAAGCTAATGTAACTGTGCTTTATTATTACTGTTATTCCTGCTTTAGGTTATTACATTCGTAAAGTTGCCAGAAGCTTTCTCAAAGAACAACGGTGACCAAAAAAAAAACTTTGTTTATTTTACATTCAAGAGAATCTGCAGAATAAAGACACAATGTCCTTAAGTTAGCTTCTCACAAGAGAGATGGATATATGAGTTTCACAAGGAAAACAGTGTTTCCAAAAACCATTTAAATATTTCTAATATGAAAAATTATCTATGTAAAATAATATGTTATTTATATCCTATTGTGAAACAGCTATCTTAGCCAGCAAACTAAATTTTTGTAAAAATAAACTAAAATCAGAGCAGTAATATTTGATGGGAGAAGAATCAGTTATGATATATTCAGTCTTAAAGATTTGTTCTGGAATGAGTAAATGTCACAATTTGTTATAAACCTCTGATAGTTTTCCCTTAAAATGTCAGTGTTGTAGCATTAGATAATTGGAATTAAGTAACATACCACTAATCACCTAAATAGAGAAAAAATTTTGACATTCGTTATGAATATTTTTGTGTTCAGTGTGCTATTTTGTTAGGCTATTATTTAGATCATATATTTTCAATATTAACAGTAGGTTGTCTTTTATAGGATGATAGCAGTGATGATGGATTCCTTGCTGATGACAACTGCAATTCAGAAATAGGACAGTGGCATTTAAAGCCTACTATCTGTAAACAGTAAGCATTAACTATATCTTGCAAACTGCGTAATTTTTATTTAAGTATGCTCATAAAATAAAACATAACAGGACAGTTTTTATTTAAACAGATACTTAAGCAAAACTCATAAATGTTGTCAGGGTCAGTGAGGAAACTGGAGGCATGCTCTCCAGTGATTAAAATGGGAAGAAGGGATAATCGTTTCAGTCCTTCATTTGCCAGTTTTCCCAGCCTCTGTGTGCACATGTGCACACACAAGTGTTTTGTTTATCTTTGTAAACTTTTTATCTTTTTTCTGTTGTGTTTCATTTTGTTGTTTTTTTTTTTTTTTTTTTTTTGAGACAGAATTTGCTCTCTTGCTTAGACTGGAGGGCAGTGGTGTGATCTCAGCTCACCACATCCTCCGCCTCCCTGGTTCAAGTGACTCTCATACCTCAGCTTCTGAAATAGCTGGGACTACAGGTATCTGCCACTGTGCCTGGCTAAGTTTTATATTTTTAGTAGAGATCAGGTTTTGCCATGTTGGCCAGACTGGTCTCCAACTCCTGGCCTCAAGTGATCCACCTGCCTCAGCCTCCCAGGGTGCTGGGATTACAGGTGCAACCCACCGTCCCTGGCCACAACTTTGAATAGTGAACCACTATTCATTTTTATTAACAGTGTTTGCGAGCAGAAATCACTATATATCAAAACAGTAACATGAGGTTGGAGTTTATATTGATTGCTTAGCTACTTTGTGAAGGTTGTGGAATAACCAAAGGCAGATGTAAGAGACATGTTCCATCCAGCCGAAAACTCCAAATAAGAGTGAGTCAGTTTTGGTTTTCAGAAGTACATGTATCTTCTGAGGTCACTCCAGAGATGCCAAACTGCTTAGGTTTAATGTCTTTTGACTTTTTTTCATAGAAAATTGTTGACAGAAACTCTATTAAGACACTTTGAAAATGAAGCATCATTTCATAGGAAAATAGAGACGAGGGTAGTTAAAGAATCTGTTCTTGGCCGGGCATGGTGGCTCACGCCTGTAATCCCAGCACTTTGGGAGGCTGAGGCAGGCAGATCATGAGGTCAAGAAATCGAGACCATCCTGGCCAATATGGTGAAACCCCGTATCTACTAAAAACAAAAAAATTTGCTGGGTGTGATGGCACATGCCTATAGTCCCAGCTACTTGGGAGGCTGAGGCTGGAGAATTGCTTGAACCCAGGAGGCGGGGATTGCAGTGAGCTGAGTTGGAGCCATTGTACTGCAGCCTGGCAACAGAGCCAGACTCTGACTCAAACAAACAAAAAGAAACAGTATGCTCCAAACTTTGTAAAATTTTAGCAGGAAGAACCTAGATAACTTCCAGACACAGTGGGTCACACTTCTAATTCTAGCACTTTTGAAGACCAAGGCAGGAGGAGTGCTTGAGGCCAGGAGTTCAAGACCAGCTTGGGCAACACAGTGAGACCCCATTTCTGCAAAAAGTAAAAGAAAAAAAAAAAGGCCGGGCGCAGTGAATCCCAGCACTTTGGGAGGCCGAGGCAGGCAGATAACCTCAGGTCAGGAGTTTGAGACCAGCCTGACCAACATGGAAGAACCCTGTCTCTACTAAAAATACAAAACTAGCTGGGCGTGGTGGCGCATGCTTGTAATGCCAGCTGCTTGGGAAGCTGAGGCAGGAGAATCGCTTGAACCCAGGAGGCAGAGGTTGTGGTGAGCCAAGATCTTGCCATTGCACTCCAGCCCGAGCAACAAGATCAAAACTGTTTCAAGAAAAAAAAAGCCAAGTGTTGTGACTAAAAAAGAACCTAGTTTATTTAATATTTAAGGATTTGGGGCTCTACATTAGACTTCCTTACTTGAGTTTACAACATAACTTCACAGAATTAAAATATTGAAAGTTGAATCTTTAGCTGTCAACATTTATATACAGAGTGTTCTGAAGTGGAATCTTCAAAAAAAAAAACCCACCACATTCTAAACTAATTATTTTATGTGATGATTACCCCTTTTGTTATCTATAATAAGTTTTAGTTAAAAATGAGATTTTTGGCTGGGCAAGGTAGCTCATGCCTATAATCCCAACACTTTGGGAGGCTGAGGCAGGCAGATAGCTTGAGCCCAGGAGTTCTATACCAGCCTGGGCAGCATGGAAAAACCACATCTCTACAAAAAAATACAAAAATGAGCTGAGCATGGTCACATCTGCCTGTAGTCCCAGCTCCTCAGGGGGCTGAGGTGGGAGGATCACCTGCTCTCAGGACATTGAGGCTGCAGTGAGCCATTTTTATGCCACCGCACATGGTGATAGAGTGAGACCTTGTCTAAAAAAAATGGGCCGGGGTGGGAGGATTATTTTCTTTCTAGTTTTTCATGGCCCTTCTTTTGTTGATGTAGAATGTTCAAATTTTTAGAATTGATGTTCAAATTTTTAGAATTGTTTTGACTTTTTACTAATTTTGAAGTACTTTTGGAAACCAACTATGGAATTTTAGTATAAAATATTTATAGCTAAGATATTGTTAATATTCTATAATCAATATTTAATATATCCAGATATTTATTATTAAATTATAAAGTTCATATGTGTCTATAAAGTTCATTTATTTTCCCTGAGTAGTACTGAGTCATACAAAAGGGATTTTGAAGGTTTTAAATTTGATTGTTTATAATATGCCACTTTTAATCCTTTTTTGCCTTTGTAATGTTATGAAGTATTCAAGTTTTGGTCATTTTTACCCTGCAGACCTTGTATCCTACTTATGGACTCACTCCGAGGCCCTTCTCGGTCAAATGTTGTCAAAATTTTAAGAGAGTAAGTTCACACTTGATTTCGTATTCTGATGGGGACGAAGAACTATGTATTTTTATATATGTGTGTATTCTTAACATATATGAATTATTGCAGGTATTTAGAAGTGGAATGGGAAGTTAAAAAAGGAAGCAAAAGAAGTTTTTCCAAAGATGTTATGAAGGGCTCTAATCCAAAAGTACCACAGCAAAACAACTTCAGTGACTGTGGTGTATACGTATTGCAGTATGTGGAGAGCTTTTTTGAGGTGGGTTTCAATTTGTTGGATCTGATATAATAAATAATAAAATAGTTCATTCGAGTTTACTTTAGTAAAAAACACAATAAACAAATATTTTAAAGAGTTTTAAAATTATCATTTCAGAAATTATTCCATGGAGCAAAATCTTCTAAATGGAAGAACTTTCATGGCGTTTTAAAAATAGTTTATTTCATTATTTTAAAAAATAGTGTATTTACAGTTCATCAAATCCAAGGCTTGTTGAGTTCATTCTATCACTGAACAATCAACCTGCCCTCTCTACTGGCTCTTTCCACCTTAAGAAATCTCTCCCATGATTCATACTACCACTTTTACCCTCTTTTCTCCTCTTCATAGATATATTTCTTCAGAAGTGTTTATATTCACTCCCTAATTCTACAGATTCTACTTCTCAAATCTCTAAAATCCAGTATCCTTACCCTTATGTTAAAATTGTTTTTGACCTCTCAACACCCTTTGACACTGTGACCATTTTTTCCTCACTCTCTTGCTTTGACTTCAGAAGTACAGTACCACACATACCTCTCTTGGATATTCTTTACAGTGATATTGACTTCTTCCATCTTCATCTACCATACAGTGGATGACCACTAGGTTCTGTGAATTGTGTCACTTAATGTCAAATAGGGTTATTATTTTATCCTCGAGTGTCACTATTTTGAACTGCTATACCAATCTCTAACAGAGTCCTATGCCTCCTGCCTTCTGTTTGAAATTTCAGAGTTTTCCAAAAACATAAATCTAATCCTGTTACTTTCCTACTTTAAATTTTATATAGTGGCTTCCTGTTGCTGTTGATGTACAGACCAAAATCTTTCACATGACTGATAAGCACCTATGTGATCTCAACCCCTATCTAAGCTTCTAGCCTCTTTTTCCCACCATTTTCACTCTAGCGTTTAATACATCAGTCATCTGAACACCATTGTTTCATGTTCTTTCTTGCCTCTAGGCCTTGATTCATATTTCCTTACCTGGAATACTCTTTTATTGCTTTGTCATACCTTGGCTATCTAACATCTATTCATTCTTCAGGTCTTAGCCTAAACATCACTTCCTCTTGGAATTGCATTAAACCCCCAGATAAGTATTTTCACAGTATTCTATACTTCTGTCATAATACTTGTCATATTCCTTGTTTTAATTGTTGAATTACCTTTCTAAACTGGAGCTGGCAAATATTTTAATAAAAGTAGTAAATATGTTGGGCTTTGCAATTTATACGATCTCTGTTGCCTCTTAGTTCCACTTTTACCCAGTGAAAGCATCTGCAGACTATATGTAAATGAATTAGTGTGGCTATGTTTCAATAAAACTTTATTACAAAAACAGGCAGTGGGCAGAATTTGGTCCACTGGCAACAGTTTGCCAAACCCTGATCTAGAGTATAAGATCTGTGACAGAAACTGTGTCTTGTATCTCCAGTACCTAGCACAATGTTTGGCATGTGATAGACAATACACAAATACATACTGAATGAGTTGTTGGGTTTTCTTATTTTTAATTTTGGAATCTTTCTGTGATTGAAACAAAAGGTTATTTATTACAGTTTTCTAATATGCATTTAATTATTTTCAGAATCCAATTCTCAATTTTGAACTACCTATGAATTTGGCAAACTGGTTTCCTCCACCAAGAATGAGAACAAAAAGAGAAGAAATTCGAAACATAATTCTGAAGCTGCAGGAAGATCAGAGCAAAGAGAAAAAAAAGCATAAGGACACTTACTCAACAGAAGCACCTTTAGGCGAAGGAACAGAACAATATGTCAATAGTATCTCTGATTGACCATTTCTGTTACTTGTCAGTTCTGCCTTCAGAAACTAAATGACTTTCAAGTTTGGGTATAGACAGTAAAGAACTGAAGTGCTTACTACTCAGTGATTTAGAAATTTTGATGCTTGTATAAATGTCATATAATTAATTTCCAAAGGAGTATGTATTAAGTAAAAGTCTGTAAATATGTTAATGAGGCCAATTTTTCCAGCATTTATAATTATTTTTTTCACTTGTTAGGAAGTTTTTGTTATGTATTTTCTGTTCATAGGACCTAAAATTGCAACTTCTAAACACAAATAAAGAGAAAATATTTATAGGAGGAAATGATTAATTTGATATTCTTTAGTGAACTTGTTTAATTCCTCAGTGGGTGTGACATATTTCATGGGATATTCAAATATCTATGGTAATATTTTGACCCTTTACATTTGTTCTAAAATAAGTCAAAACGTGAAAATAAATACAAGATATTTTGAACTAAGCATCTTTATATGCTTGTATAACAGGAAAAAAGTAACAGCTTTTCAATTCATACACTCCCTTCTGTTTAGTGAACCCAAGATATGTAATAAATATTTATAATTTTACACAAATATTTAAGAAGCAGTATTAAGAGCAATTCAAAAACGTAACCTTATACTACTAAAAAATAACTATTCTTGCATATGTTATCATTAAATACATTTTTGAAGACGTCAAAGACTCAGGTTAAAACTATTTTGGTAAGTGCAGCTTGACTTTCAAATATCCCGTGTTACTTTTCTATATTATAGCTTAAAGTATGCTACACTCTGTGTCATATAGTTAATTGATAGCATTTTTATTCTGTGTAAACACAGGAATTTAAATAGGAACTTACTATTTTTTGTAAAGCTTTTGCTATTTTTTCATTGCTCATTTTGTCATTTTGATAAAGTATCAGACTTTTGCTTCAATATATTTTTTACATGTAAAAGTACTGTATTCAACCAATTGCATAATACAGCAAAAATCTTTGAATTCCTCTTTAAAAGTACTAAAATTTGATGATTTCAATGACAGATTTACAGCACAAATAGGGATCTTGCATATATCTGCAGAAACGTCATTGTTTTTCAAATGAAATGGTATACACTTCTTTCAAGTGAATTTTGAGACTTGAAACCTCTTTTAGTCATTTTTTGCTAAATATTGAATTTTTAAATATACATATATCAAAAATAGTTGAGAACAGAAAGAAGGCCTAATCATCAGCAATTATTTTATTTTTAATTTGGCCATCTCTGACATTGCAATCAACATCTTAGCGTATTTTTTTGAATTTAATAAAGTCCCATGCGTGTGTATAGAGTAAAGGGGAGTGTTAACAGCAACCAAAAAATACCTATTGAGACATAATAGATTCTCAATAAGAGAAATGTTAAAATGTAAGGAAGGTCATCATTAGTGATAACAATTAGTTTGTTACTTTGAACTATCTTTATTTCTGATTATCTCCTTTTAGTAATAACTTAGAGCTGTTAGCTCAGGTAATTAGCTCAGATATGAAAAACAAGTTTAATTTTATTATTTACTGAACATGGCAAAATGCTTCTCAATCTGTAATCAAACAGATAAAAAATTGAAATTGTCCTTTTTAAGAAGCCTAACAGCAATAAGCAAAATTGGCATAATTTTTTAAGTGAGCTATATTTTGTCAGAATCTGAAGGTACTGAAAAACTATGCTAAAATGCCTACTTGTTTTTGTATTCATTTGTAATGGTTACATTTTGCATTATAGATAATTTACCCCTTGTACCAACTGAAGTCAATCACGTTTTAAAATGAAAAATATAGATTAATGTATATCAGCTTTCTAGAGGTAGAGTACTCAGCTATTTGATGGTACTTCCCCCACTCCATGTGAAATTTTATTTTTGGAAATTATGTTAGTGACTTTGCAATATATATTGAAATCTTTGGAGGCTGCCAGGTTGAGCTTCAAAACTAGACTTTCATCTTTGGTGTATATGCACATTCACTTGATAATTGTGTACTCTGGTACTTCTGTGTAGTTTAAAGTGGGATCAGCCTTTTAAAATATGTTGTTAGTACTTAGAAATTGTGAAACAGAACTTAGGTTTGTTACTAGACACTGAAACTGCATGACAAGTATCTGGTGTCTTAACTAATTAGATAGATCTGTTGTATTGGTTTTCTTGTTGGATAGAATAACAGTTAATCATTTTTAGAAGAGTTTTAGATTACTTGCCATAAAATTTGTATGTGTCTCAGCTCTTGTTAGTTTAGGAGCAGAGGTGGTGTTTAATCCCTTCCTTTAATGTTGCTGTACTACTTCAGACAGCTGAAAACTTAATGACATTTCAAGTTCACATAACCCTAAAACAGCTTTTCTTTGTGTCATAGCTTGTGCTTAAACTTTTAGTGAATTAAATGTAGGAGGTTTTATTTGAAAGCATAAAATGATTCTCTAAATTATATCTTGTTTTAAGCCACCAAAATGAATTCAGTAATTTAAAAAAAAAAAACTATGATCTCTGAAAACTGTAAGATAATGTAAAAAGAATGTCTTAATTCCCCCAAAATCAAAAATTGTACTTAAAATCTCAGAGAATTCACTGAACAGAAATAAATAATAAGGAACATATTTTAATATATAATATGACCAAGAGTTTGGTGGAGCAAAGCAACTGGAATATAACAATGGAAGGGAATAATTTAGTCAGAAGAAACAACTCTTATGAGTCAGTGTAGTGCTGTATGTCTAGAAGAGATACAGATAACAAGGCTACTCTGTAGATCACTGTAAGGACAAAAGGAGAGGGAGATTATTTGAGGCAAACTACAGGCTGTCCAGTTAAGTGGATGTAAGTGAATAGTTGAAGACCACCAAGTGCAGAGAGGCAAAACCAGACTGTACCTACTAAACAATGTGCCAAAATACTCCGGTGTTTCTGGTACATTTGTCATTTTTCTACCCAGGAAAAAGAAAAAGGGTTATGAAAACTGTTATTCCAAAACTTATTACCTGTAGAAGGAGAATTGGTTGATTAAGTGAAAGCAGTGTGAATTATGGGGGAAAATAGCCCAGCCCTACCATCTTAATTCTTAGAAGCCAGATCAAGGAATAATGCTAGAGTTATCCAAAATACCATTAAGGAAACCAGAGTACAATGTACTCAGAGAAAGATGCCATAGACGCATGGCCTAAAATACTCATAAAAGTGTAAAGCATAGAGGTCTTTATTGTCTTTACTACAAATGATTATGGTTAAATTGTTCTTAGTGGACATGATTACAGTGAGAAGGATGGTACCCAAAAATATTTTTTTTCCTTTTTTGAGACAGGGTCTCAGTGTATTACCCAGGCTGGATTGCAGTGGCATGATCTTGGTTCACTATAACCTCCACCTCGCTGGCTCCAACGATTCTCCCACCCCAACTTCCCAAGTAGCTGGGACTACAGGCGCATGCCACAAAACGGATTTTTATCTAAACGTGTATTAAAATCATCCAAGGAGATTTACAAACTATAAGAATTTCCCAGTTATTTCTGGTGTACACCTCCTTGTGGCAAGCCACTGATTTAAAAGGATCAGTATATGTCTGGTGGCTTTCTAGTTGTTGGTCCCAAAGGTAGTGGGGCTTGTCTGCGTTTTCTTCTAATTAGTGCTTTAAGATAACGTTTTAAGTGCTTCCCCCAAATTCCCATTGAGAATTTGGTGAGATCGTTAAAGTGCTGTTACTAAGCCTTGAGAAATTAAAGTACAAGTGGAGTATCTCTTAACTGAAATGCTTCAGACCAGAGGTGTTTCGGATTTTTTTGTATTTTAGAGTGTTGTATTCATACTGTTGAGCATTCCAAATCTGAAATGCTCCAAGGAGCATTTCTTTTGTGTGTTGTATCAGTGCTCAAAACGTTTTGGATGTTCAGATTTGAGATGCTCAACCTATGTTAAACTACTCATATGTTAGACACTGGCAAATGTCCTGATTTCCAAAGGGAAAAAGTAGATTTGGCACATTATAAAGTAGTTCTTGATAACACTCTAAGATGAATTGTCAGAAGACTAGTTTGTGAACTCTTAAAGCAGGGATCACTGGGATCATATTGTGGGATCGTGGGACCACTAACAGCACGATCATTTTATAGATACATGCAGATAGAGAGATTTTTTTTTTTTTATGAGACAGGATCCTGCTCTATCACCCAGGCTGAAGTGCAGTGGCATGGTCTTGGCTCACTGCAGCCTCAAACTCCTGGGCTCAAGCAATTCTGCTTTAGCCTGAGTAGCTGGGACTACAGGTGTGTGCCACCACATTTGGCTAATGTTTTGTTTTGTTTTTTTGTAGAGACGGGGTTTCATCATGTTGCCCAGGCTGGTCTCGAACTCCTGGGTTCGAGTAATCTAAGTGCCTCAGCCTCCCAAAGCGCTGGGACTAAGGCGTGAGCCACATTGTGCCCAACCTGTTTAATATTTTTTAATTGGATTCTGGACCAGTTAATCTGTAGAATGCAGATAGACCAGGAATTCTCAAAGTGTGTTTGATAACTTTGTTTTCATAGATAATAGATTATGTGGTCATTTAAATTTAGAAAACAGTTTAAGCAGGTCTCCTCGTGGGATTTCGAGCCTTTAATAGGCTAACGTGCAGAACACAGCATTACTGTAGAATATGGCCATATCCTCTTTCTCTCCTGGACTTGCTTTCTAACTTCCTGACAAATTCTACCCATCAGAAGACATAGTTTTAACTATTTGGGGTGTTTGTGAACTGACATTCAATATAAGATGCTTTTGAAACTGGCTTGAGGTTTTTGGGTTTTTTTTTTACACTTTATTATTAGTTGGGTATAGCAGGGCACAGTTACTCATGCCTGTAGTCCTAGCACTTCGGGAGGCTGAGGTGGGCAGATCACAGGTCAGGAGTTTGAGACCAGCTTGGCCAACATGGTGAAACCTCGTCTCTACTAAAAATATAAAAATTAGCCAGGCGTGGTGGTGCGCACCTGTAGTCTCAGCTACTTGGAAGGCTGAGGCAGGAGAATTGCTTGAACCCGGGAGGGGAGGTTGCAGTGAGCCAAGATCATGCCACTGCCTTCCAGCCCAGGCGACAGAGTGAGACTCCATCCCCCCGCCCCCAAAAAAGTTAGGTATATATGTAATTCAGAAACTTGAAAATAAGTGACTAGTCTTAGGGAAATGAAATTTAATAAGGAGAATTTTTCTTTAATGATGAAAATAACCATTATGAAAAAATATTTTTTATACAAGTGGGTTCTTCTAGAAAAAACAAATTTAGTGATACTAATATGTTGTAAAATTATTAAATCTCCTAAATTTCTCATATACAAATAGCAATTGTGTAAAAATATGAAAGTGAATTGAAAGATTATCTTGAGGCTTTTCCTTCTCTTTATATCTGAACCACTTAACTGCTAGATTAAACTCCCAACTTCCACTCAATTATCTTTTATCTTAGAATTAAAGTGCAATAGACAAACTTTACACCTAGAAGCATTTTTCTTCTAAAGACATCTGTGCAAGAAAGTACTCTTGGAGTTCGGCATGGTGATGCACATCTGTAGCCCCAGCTACTTGGGAGGCTAAGTTTGGAGGATCCCTTAAGCCCAGGAGTTCAAATCCAGCCTGAGCCACAAAGCCAAACCTTCATGTCTTTAGAAAAATTGTCTCAGTAAAAAAAGTTTAAGGATTCTATAAGCTAGAAATTATTGTTACTAGCTTTCAGTGTTTTTAACCCCTTAAATAACTGAAAACAAGTTGCTAAAACCTGTTAGAAAATATATTATTACAGAATCGTATTAGCTTTATACATGGTAACAGAAGATTTGATCAAAAACAAGCTAGATGAAAATAAATTAGTTATTTTTTGAATAAAATGTTTTGAGTGTCTACTTTGTACTAGATGCTGGTGACAAAATAGCGAAAGATACTATCTTCTTCCCTCCTGGAGCTTTCTTATAGTGAATTGGGGAAGACATGTTAATCAGCCATACAGATTAATAATTTGAAGTATCATGCAGGAAATTCATAGAGTATATTAAGATAAGATAGCTTCATCTGGGCAAGTTAGGGAAGTCTCCAAAGGTGTAACATTTCAACTACTAAAAGTTTGGGAGGGGAAGAGAGGACAGTGCTTATAGGCTATGCAAAGGCTTTAAGGTAGGAAGATGTGTAATTTGTTCTAGATGATAATGGCCTCATTTATTAAGGATGCCAGACATCGGTCTAAGCATTTTATTATTTTTAATTTTAATTTAATTTTATTTTTTTGAGATGGAGTCTCACTCTGTTGCCCAGGCAGGATCTCAGCTCACTGCAACCTCCACCTCTTGGGTTCAAGCAATTCTCCTACCTCGGCCTCCACATAGCTGGGATTACAGGCATGTGCCACCATGCCCAGCTTATTTTTATATTTTTAGTAGAGACGGGGTTTCACCATGTTGGCCAGGCTGGTCTTGAACTCCTAACCTCAAGTGATCGCCCACCTCGGCCTCCGAAAGTGCTAGGATTACAGGCATGAATGACCACACCTGACTAGTCTAAGCATTTTAAATCAATGAATTCACTTATTCCTCACAACGACCTTATAAGAGATATAATGTTGGCCAGGTGTGGTGGCTGACGCCTGTAATCCCAGCACTTTGGGAGGCTGAGGCGGGCGGATCACGAGGTCAAAAGATCGAGACCATCCTGGCCAACATAGTGAAACCCCATTTCTACTAAAATACAAAAATTAGCTGGGTGTGGTGGTGCACGCCTGTAGTCTCAGCTACTTGGGAGGCTGAGGCAGGAGAATTGCTTGAAGCCGGGAGGTGGAGGTTGCAGTGAGACAAGATCACGCCACTGCACTCCAGACTTGTGCCTGGCGAAAGAGCAAGACTCTGTCTCAAAAAAAAAAGAAAAAAAGAAAAAGATTTAATGTTATTACTCCCAATTTCCAGGACAAAGAAATCTAAAGAAATCGTTTCACCAGCAAGGCTGGGTTTTGAATTCACAACTTTACCTAGAAGCTAGGTTAACCTGTACTAGATAAAGTGAAAATAGATAAGATGTACCTATTTTTTTTAGAGATGCAATGTAGCATAATCTTGATTATTACTGTAACTGGTTGTATAGGGGTTTGTTGAATTATGTTATTTTTAAAATATGTGTAAACGTTTTCATAATTTTGAAAATAAAAGTCTGTAATATGAGTTCAAAATGAAGTAGAAAGGTAGGCTGGGATCTAATCATGCAGGTCCTTGAAGCTGTGTTCAACTTTTTGGTCATGGCTGGGCCCACTGGCTCTCACCTGTAATCCTAGCACTTTGGGAGGCCAAGGTGGGTGGATCACCTGAGGTCAGAAGTTTGAGACCAGCCTGGCCAACATGGTGAAACCCTATCTCTACTACAATACAAAAATCAGCTGGGCGTTGTGGCGGATGCCTGTAATCCCAGCTACTTAGGAGGCTGAGGCAGGAGAATCACTTAAACCCGGGACGTGGAGGTTGCAGTGAGCCAAGATCATGCCACTGCACTCCAGCCTGGGTAACAAGAGTGAGACTCCCATCTTAAAAAAAAAAAAAAGATTGATTTTGGTCACTATTCTTAAAAGACATTGAAGCATTTCAAGCAGAGGCATAACATCAGATGTGAATGTTGGAAAGATCACAAGGGTAATGCACTAGTGGGGACAAGAATGAATGTAAACCTCTAGTAGTAAGTAAACTAATTATCAAGTATTATAGTTAGGCTAAAGGATATAATTATGCCTGTGATCACAGGAATGCTGAAATAGTAAGGCATAATGTAGATATTTCATTTGAAACATTCCTTTTAGAAACATGCAATAGGAATAGCAAATAGGCCAGGCATTGGCACACACCTGTAATCCCAGCACTTTGGGGGAGTCAAGGCAGGAGGACCGCTTGAGGCCAGGAGTTCAAGACCAGCCTAGACAACATAGCGAGGCCACATGTCTTCAAAAAAATTTAAAATCCCAGCTACTTGGGTGGCTGAGATGGGGGCGTTGCTTGAGCCCAGGAGTTCAAGGCTGCAGTGAACTGTGATCAAATCACTGCATTCCAGTCTGGGTAATAGAGCAAGACCCTGTCTCAAAAAAGGAAATGGTTGGTTGACTTTGTCTTAGGACTTTTGTTTTTTCTTTATGAAGAAAGGATTTAGCTAAATAGATACAGCTGAAAAGGGGACGAAATCACTAATTGAAGACATTTATAGAAAATTGGTGTTAATTTTGTTTAAGAGACAGTCTTGCTCTGTTGGCCAGGCTGGACTGCAGTGGCATCATCATAGCTGCAACCTTGACCTCGTGGCCTCAAGCGGTCCTCCTGCCTCAGGTTCCTAAAGTGCTGGGATTACAAGCATGAGCCACTATGACCAGCCAGAAAATTGATTTTGAAAGCAAAATTGTGTATAAAGCATGTGATTCCACCAAAGAAAAAACAGCAATAAAACACCAAAGGTTTGTAATTTTTAAAATACAAAGATAAAAAGAATATAAAATAAGCATGGAATATCAAAACTCTGTTATTTAAAGGAAAAGATTTTATTAGTGTGAAAACAATTTATTATACTTGACCTACTCAGGCAACATTTCCAAATATGCTAAGAAAACTGTCCAAAGTTCTTGTAACATACCTAGCTATGTTTTGCATCACTTGCCTTCCCCCATCCCATTCTCCTCCTGTCACAGCTAACTGGATTTAGGGTAGATACTTGATCTCAATGAAAGTATAGTGATAAGACCTAGCAGATAAAAAAACAAGCAAAACAAAAATAGGCCAGTCAGATTTGATTATTGGGAATTTAGATGGAAAATAAGAAATGAATTTGCAGATTGGAAGAAGAGAGAAGATGGTGTGTTAAAATGATAGTCTAATAAATTACCTGATTTCTTTTTCTTTCCCGGAGATGGAGTCTTACTCTGTTGCCCAGGCTGGAGTGCAGTGGTATGATCTCTGCTCACTGCAACCTCTGCCTCCCAGAGTCAAGCAAGTCTCCAGTCTCAGTCTCCCGAGTAGGTGGGATTACAAGCACACCATCATGCCCAGCTAATTTTTGTATTTTTAGGAAAGACAGGGTTTCACCATGTTGGCCAGGCTGGTCTTGAACTCCTGGCTTCATGATCTGCCCACCTTGGCCTCCTAAAGTGCTGGGATTACAGGCATGAGCCACCATGCCCAGCCAAATTACCTTATTTCTAGTATATGTGCTGCCGAAGCGAGCACAAACTACCTTACTTCTAAGACTGACATTTTTTCCTCATATTTTAATCTCTGAAATAAAGCTACATCTTATCAAATAAGGAAACTTGGGTTTGCATCAGAATCACCTGGAAGGCTTGATAAACCACAGATTACTCGGCACTGTCCCCAGAGTTTCTGATTCAGGGAGTATCCAGTGGGGTCTTCAAATTTACATTTCCAACAAGTTCTCAGGCAAGACCACAGGGATGTATGGCTTCTTACTGTTTTCAGCCAGGTGTGTGAAAACCTCTTGATGCAGGTAAGACCAAGAAAGCACCAAGCATCAAAGCATCAGGATTCAATGAAATATGTATAAAATTATTTGATCATATATATCCAACAATATTTTATTTGTAATCACAATTAAATGTGAATAACTTTGAGTCATGTGATCATACCATAAAGCTTTGCTTTTTAAATTATTATAGTCTGGATTTAATTTCCTTTATAACCTATTTTAACTTTGTATGTATTCTTTCATATCTTTCCCAATGTTCATATACTCTTATATACATCTATATTTGGTAATACATGTATAAAGGTATATTTGTAAATTGTTTTTCTTATAAAAACTGGATAATTATATAAACATTTATCAGAATATTTCTTTTGTCTCAGTATAACTTGTGGAAATCCAGGCCATCTGATATAATTAAAGTTTATTTTATGATGGACCATAATTTATTTAGCTATTCCCTTGCTCTATCAGTCTCGATAGGCTTGCAACAGCAACAATTCCAAAATCTCAGGACTTACCCTCCCAAAAAATTTCCTTTCTTTGGTCATGCTCCATGCCCCAAAGAGGAAAATAGAGGTGCTCTGCTCATCAGTTACTCAGCTACCCTGACTGATGAAGCTCTAGGTTGATACAAACTTCCACAGCTACTCCAGAGTGGGATGGGAAACTGGTGAGCAGCACATCAACTCTTCCAGCTTCTACCCAGAAGTGGCACATCACTTCCATTCACACTGCACTGCTGTAAAGTCAGTGGACACTCCTAACTTCGGAAGGAACAAATCAGTTTACTCTCACCATATTTCCAGAAGGACAGAAATATTTGTGACTACCACACTACCGGGCATTCACTTGCTTCCAGTTTTTTTTTTTTTTTTTTTTTGAGATAGAGTTTTTCTCTTGTTACCCGGGCTGGAGTGCAATGGCATGATCTCT
>PVKV010023791.1:21311-32743 GCA_004027835.1 Alouatta palliata
AGCAATTCTCCTGCCTCAGCCTCCCGAGTAGCTGGGACTACAGGCACGTGCCACCATGCCCAGCTAATTTTTGTATTTTTAGTAGAGACGGGGTTTCACCATGTTGACCAGGATGGTCTCGATCTCTTGACCTTGTGATCCACCCGCCTCGGCCTCCCAAAGTGCTGGGATTACAGGCGTGAGCCACCGCGCCCGGCGCTTCCAGTTTTTTGCAATCATCATTGTCTAAAATATTTCTCTGGTTCTTCATATGCTGGTAGTTTTATTTTGGAATAGTTTTTCAAGGATTGTAGGATCAAAAGTGATATGTATTTTTAATTTTTATAGATATGACCATCTTCTTTTCAAAAAGGATGTAAGACTAAATTTTCTATAGCCATTAAAATACAATTTCTCCTGAATCCCAATCAACAATAGGTATTATAGCTCTTTTAATTTTGCAAACCTTTTACATATAAAGCTATCTTTCATTACTTCTTTGATTTGCATTTCCCTCATCATTAGTTTAAAAATATTTTTTTTTAGGTGGAGTCTCTGTCACCCAGGCTGGAGTGCAGTAGCACGATCTTGGCTGACTGCAACCTCCACCTCCTGGGTCAAGCAATTCTCCTGCCTCAGCCTCCTGAGTAGCTGGGGTTACAGGCACATGCCACCATGCCCAGCTAATTTTTGTATTCTTAGTAGAGATGGGGTTTCACCACGTTGGCCAGGTTGATTTGGAACTCCTGACCTAAAGAGATCAGCCCCCCTCAGCCTCCCAAACTGCTGGAATTACAGGCATGAGCCACCGCGCCCAGCCCATCAGTAGTTTAAATTTGAGCTTTTTTTTTTTTTTTTCTGTGTTAGCTGTGCCTATCATTTGTCCATTCTCCACTGGATTAGTCTTTTTTTCTCATTAATATTTAAGCCTTCTGCATATAATAACATTGCCATCTGTGCTAAAATGTATTTTTTCCTAATTTATTATTTGTCTGTAGACTTTGTGGTGTATTTTCCACACCAAAGTTTTTATTTTTATGTATTTTTTGAGTTTTCAATCTTGGTTAAGACATTCTTTTTTGACTCTCAATAGTACATATACTCACATAATTCGTGCAAATTTTTAAAAATATAAGTAATAAAACTAGAGAGGCTGAGTATAGGGGCTCATGCCCGTAATCCCAGTGCTTTGGGAGGCCAAGGTAAAAGGACTGCTTAAGGCCAGAAGTCTGTGACCAGCCTGGGCAACATAGCAAAACACACACCTGCAGTCCTAGCTACTGAGGAGGCTGAGGCAGGAGGAGCCCCTGATCCCAGGAGTTTGAGGTTACAGTGAACTATGATCATGCCACTGCACTCCAGCCTGGTGAAAGAGCAAGACCCTGTCTCTTAAAAAACACAAAAAAATGATCGGGTGTGGTGGCTCATGCTTGTAATCCCAGCACTTTGAGAAGCTGAGGTGGGAGGATTCTTGAGCCCAGGTGTTCAAGACTGGCCTGAGCAACATGGTGAGACCTCATCTCTACAAAAAAATTAAAAATTAGCCATATGTGTTGGTGTGTCCCTGTAGCCCCAGCTACTTGGGAGGCTGAGGTGGGAGGATTGCTTAAGCACAGGAGGTTAAGATTGGGCCACTGCACTCCAGTCTGGGTGACAGAGTGAGACCCTGTCTCAAAAAAAAAAAAAAAAAAGTAACAACCATATCTCTTGCCATACTCATACAGTTTTGTTTTGTTTTATTTTTGAGGCAAGGTCTCACTCTGTCGCCAAGGCTGGAGTACAGTGGCCCAGTCTCACCACACTGCAGCCTTGACTTCCCAGGCTCAAGCAATCGTCTTACCTCAGCCTCCTGAGTGGCTACGACTACAGGTGTGTGCCACCACACCTGGCTAATTTTTGTATTTTTATAGAGATGGAGTTTCACCATGTTGCCCAGGCTGGTCTCTAACTCCTGGGCTCAAGCAATCTGGTTGCCTCAGCCTCGCATAGTGCTGAGATTCCAGGTGTAAGCTACCTCACCTGGCCTATATTCTAAAAAACTTTATATTCTTCTAGATGGTCATTTGTGCCAGCACTATTTATGAAAAATCCAGTTTCAGCAAAACTCCGTCTCAAAACAAACAAAAAATCCTGTTTCACAAATCTTACGTTTGTCATATAATAAATTATTATATTACTGAAGTTTATTTCTGAAATTTCTGTTGTGCTTGTCTAATTGTAGAACATAGTGAAAGCTGTACTCAGAGGAAATTTATAGGTTTAAACATCTTCATTATTAAATACAAAAATTAAACAAACTAAAACTTCATGTTAAAAAATTAGGGCCAGTCACGGTGGCTCACGTCTATAATCCTAGCACTTTGGTAGGCTGAGTTGGGTGGATCACTAGGTCAGGAGATTGCGATCATCCTAGCCAACATGGTGAAATCCCATCTTGAAAAAATAAAAATAAAAAAATCCTAGCACTTTGGGAGGCTGAGGAGGGCAGATTATCTGAGGTCAAGAGTTCAACACCAGCCTGGCCAATATGGTGAAACTCTGTCTTTACTAAAAATACTAAAAATTAGCCGGGTGCAGTGGTGCGCATCTCAAATCTCAGTTACTCGGGAGGCTGAGGCATGAGAATCGCTTAAACCTGGGAGGCGGAGGCTGTGATAAGCCGAGATCTTGCCACTGCACTCCAGTATGGGAGACAGAGCAAGACTGTCTCAAAAAAATAAAAATAAAAACAATTAGGAACATTTGGTGATTTGTGACACAGCACCTGTACAAAAACACTGCTGTTTCCCTCTTCCTATTACCTTGACCACTCCCCCAACTTCCTAACACTTATTAATTTATGAAATTGTTTTTATCAGTGTACTTTTGTGTGTCCATTAAATTACAAAATATTTTAAAATACAAAAATAAAATTAGGAATGGAACAGCAGAATACATTTTTTTTCCAAAGAATAGGAAAATTGAGACATAAGTTAACATTAATGATTGGAACTTACGACTACACTACCATACCCTGTCCAAAAATAAATTCACAAATAGATTTTTTTTGAAAAGATAAATAAACTATTGAGACTGATAGAAAAAAAAGAAAATTTAAAAAGGAAAATAGGAGAAAAAAGACATATCACATATACAGAAAGGCTTAAAAAAGGCTTTAACATGGCCTGGTATGGTGGCTCATACCTGTAATCCCAGCATTTTGGGAGGCTGAGGCGGGCGGATCACCTGAGATCAGGAGTTTGAGACCAGCCTGGCCAACATGGTGAAACCCCATTTCTACTACAAATACAAAAATTAGCTAGACATGGTGGTGTGTGCCTGTAGTCCCAGCTATTTGGAGGCTGAGGCAGGGAAATTGCTTGAACCTGGGAGGCACAGGTTGCAGGCAGCCGAGATGGCGCCACTGCACTCCAGCCTGGGTGACAAGGCAAGACCTGTTCAAAAAAAAAAAAGACTTTAATATGTAATTATATTACCACAATGTGAAAGCTTGAAGGAACTAGGTAAATTTCTGGAAAGTTAGAAAATATTAGAACTAATTCAAGAAGTAAACAACTTGATTGAATCATAATACACTTAGAAGATACTGGCAAAGTTAAAAGATTACACAAGGACCAGATCAGTTATTGCCTTTAATTTTTTTTTCCAGAGGCAGGGTCATTCCAGGGGCTGGGCCACTGTTCCCAGCTAGATTTGAATTTTTAAATTAAATTTGGGCTGGGTGTGGTGGCTCACACCTGTAATGAGAGCAGCCTGGGCAAGCCCATCTCTACAAAATATTTTTTAAATTAGCCGGCATGGTGGCACAGATCTGCGGTCCCAGCCACTCACTAGGCTGAGGTAAGAGGATCGCTTGATCCCAGGGGATTGATGCTACAGTGAGCCTTCAGCACACCACTGCACACCACCTGGGCGACAGGGCAAGACTGTGCCTCCAAAAAAATAAATAAAATTTAAAAATAGGTAACTAAAATAGAAATAATTAAAAATACTAAATTTGAGACAATTTGAACTATTCTAGGTCATATAAATCAGTGAAAATATCCCAAATCATTTATTAAGCCAGTATATATTTAATTTAAAAATTCTAGTAAAGATGTAAAAAAGCAACAAATAATATACTAAATAATAAAACACTTAAAACCATCTAAATATTAAGAACTGGCGGGGCGCAATGGCTCACACCTGTAATCCCAGCACTTTGGGAGGCTGAGGTGGATGGATCAAGAGGTCAGGAGTTTGAGACCAGCCTGGCCAATATGGTGAAACTCCATCTGTACTAAAAACACAAAAATTAGCTGGGCGTGGTGGCACGCATCTGTAGTCCCAGGTACTCAGGAGGCTGAGGCAGGAGAATCGCTTGAACCTGGGAGGTGGAGGCTGCAGTGAGCCAAGATCGCACCACAGCATTCCAGCCTGGGCAACAGTGAGACTCTGTCTCAAAAAAAAAAAAAAAAAAAAATTTATTAAGAACTAGACAATACTATTCAACATTGTTTTTTCACATATAGCAAATATTCTAATATAAGAAAAATAACTGGTATAACCTTTGGAAAATAAATAAGAACATTTTTGTTGATTAGGTAATTATACAACTAGAAAGCTTAGAAAAATTTTTTTAAATACCACTGGAACAAATAAGATAACTGGGCAATGCCTGGACAAAAAACTAATTCTAACAATGAGAATGTAGAAAAGGAATTAAAAAAAAATTCATCATAATAACCAACAACTATTAAAGTACTTAGGAATAAAACTAACGAAAAAGGCATATGACCTAAATGAGAGAACTACACAACCTCATCCATGAGCACAAGATCTACAAAGAATCATGTTCTCAGAAAGGAAGGCAAAATACTGTAAAATTTCGATTCCTTTCTAGTATTCTGTTACTATAACGCAATTTTATATAATGTCAGTAGTGTTAGTGGTGGTGTTTCAATTTTTTTAACATCTCAAAGCTTGCCAAGGCGCTGTGGCTTATGCCTGCAATCCCAACATTTTGGGACACTGAAGCACGAGGATGGTTTCAGCCCAGGAGTTTGAGACTGTAGTGAGCTATGATGGCACCACTGCACTTCAACCTGGGTGACAGAGTGAGACCTTGTCTCTTGAAAAAAACAAAACAAAAAACAAACCAAACAAAAAAACCCTCAAAACTTAGATCAAAGGAAAATTTCCTGAAGGAAGCCAAGGAAAGAAATATCAGCATGGCCAGGTGCAGTGGCTCACACCTGTAATCCCAGCACTACGGAAGGCCGAGGTGGGTGAATCACTTGAGGCCAGGAGTTCGAGCCCAACCTGGCCAGCATAGCAAAACCCCATCTCTAATAAAAATATAAGAAATTTGCTGGGCATGGTGGCACATCCCTGTAGTCCCAGTTACTTGGGAGGCTGAAGCATGAGAATCACTTGAACCAGGGAGGTGGAGGCTACAGGGAGCCGAAATTATGCCACTGCATTCCAGTCTGGGTAACAGAAAGACTCCATCTCAAAAAAAAAAAAGAAAAGAAAAGAAATATCAGCATGTATGACAAAGTCACTATAAACAAATCAATATGGAATCTGGAGAGGAAGATAGTATGAAAATGAGATGAATTTGAAGAAATGGTCTGGGACAGAGAAAGATCATGTACAAAAGAGACACCTACAACACACAAAGAGTGAAAAGGGAATATAATGAGTACGGAAGTGAGCCAGAAATCTAATTATTCATTAGAACAATTGAAAAAATTGCTGTCTGTTAAGAACCCACCTGTATAATTCATTACCCAGGTTAAAAAAAAAAAATTACCAGTATATCCAAAGCCTCCTACATGCACTTCTTAATCTACCAAACTGTCACCATTCTTTTTAGAGATGATGTGTTAGACCATTCATGCATTGCTATAAAGAAATACCTGGCCGGGCGCGGTGGCTCACGCCTGTAATCCAAGCACTTTGGAGGCCAAGGCGGGCAGATCACCTGAGGTCGGGAGTTCAAGACTAGCCTGACCAACCTGGTGAAACCTCGTCTTAAAAAAAAAAAAAAAAAAAAATACCTGAGACTGGGCAGGGCATAGTGGCTCACACCTGTAATCCCAGCACTTTGGGAGGCCGAGGTGAGTGGATCACATGAGGTCAGGAGTTCGAGCAGCCTGGTCAACATGGTGAAACCCCGTCTCTATTAAAAATACAAAAATTAGTGGGGCGTGGTGGCATGTGCCTGAAATCCCAGCTACTTGGGAGGCTAAGGCAGGAGAATAGCTTGAACCTAAGAGGCGGAGGCTGCAGTGAGCCGAGATTGCACCACTACACTTAACCCTGGGCAACAGAACAAGACTCCATCTCAAAATAAAGAAAAAGAAAAAATAAGTAACTAAGATTGGGATAATTTATAAAGAAAGGAGGTTTAATTGGCTCACAGTGCTGCAGGCTTTACAAGAAAGTATGCTTCGGGCCTCTGCTCAGTTTCTGGTGAAGCCTCAGGGAGTTTTCAATCATGGCAGAAGGCACAGTGGGAGCAGGCAATTCATGAAGAAAGCAAGAGCATGAAAGACGAGAATGCGGAAGGGAAGGAGGAGAGGTGGAGGGAGGGAGAAGGCGCCGCACTTCTGCTACTTGGGTGATCCCCAGGCAGCTGGGATCACTGAGTGGGCTTCAATCCTTTTTTATTTTTTTCACACACTTTTAAATGACCAGATCTCATGAAAACTCACTGTCATTAAGAAAACACCAAGCACAATCCATGAGGGATCTACCCCATGACCAAAACACATCCCAGCAGGCCCCACCTCCAGTACTGGGGATTACAATCCAACATGAGATTTAGGTGGTAATAAATTTCCAAACTATATCAAACCAGGTTTCACCATGTTGCTTAGGCTGGATTTAATTCGAACTCTTGAACTCAAGTGATCCTCCTGCCTCAGCTTCCCAAGTAGCTGGGATCACCGAGTGGGCTTCGATCCTTTTGTTTTTTTTTTTTTTTGAGATGGAGTTTTGGTCTGTTGCCCAGGCTGGAGTGCAGTGGCACAATCTCAGTTTACTGCAACCTCTGTCTCCTGAGTTGAAGTGATTCTCCTGCCTCAGCCTCCCGAGGAGCCAAGACTACAGTGTATGCCACCATCCCTGGCTAATTTTTTGTATTTTTAGTAGAAGTGGGCTTTCACCATGTTGGCCAGGCTGGTCTTCAACTCCTGACCTCAGGTAATCCACCCACCTCGCCCTACCAAAGTGCTGGGATTACAGGTGTGAGCCACCATGCCTGACCTCAATTCTTTTTAATAGATCATTTTGACCTACAGATTGTTGAGAAATGTATTATATATATATGATTAGATTATTATTCAGCAAACATTTGCTTCCCACACATTTATTTACTTATTTAGTTTTTTTTGAGATGGAGTTTCACTCTCGTTGCCCAGGCTGGAGTGCAATGGCACCATCTCAGCTCACTGCAACCTCTGCCTCCAGGTTCAACTGATTCTCCTGCCTCAGCCTCCTGAGTAGCTGGGATTAAAGGCGCCAGCCACCATGCCAGGTTAATTTTGTATTTTTAGTAGAGATAGAGTTTCTCCATGTTGATCAGGGTGGTCTCCAACTCCCGACCTTAGGTGATCCGCCCACCTCAGCCTCCCAAAGTGCTGGGATTACAGGCATGAACCACCGCGCCTGGTGAATGGTCTTAAAATGCAAGTGTTGGGGGCTGGCCGGGCGTGGTGGTTCGGCCTGCAATCCCAGCACTTTGGGAGCCCAAGGCAGGTGAATCATGAGGTCAGGAGTTCAAGCCTGGCCAACATGGTGAAACTGCATCTCTACTAAAAATACAAAAAATTAGCTGGGCATGGTGGCAGGCGCCTTTAATCCCAGCTACTCAGGAGGCTGAGGCTGGAGAATCGCTTGAACCCGGGAGGCGGAGGCTGCAGTGAGCCGAGGTCGCACCACTGCACTACAGCTCCAGCAACAGTGCAAGACTCCGTTTCAAAAAAAAAAAAAAAAAAACTATTCAGCCTGCCTCATTGATGCTAGGATAGGCAATCTACTTTCTTTTTTTTGATAATAAAACGTGTACAGAAGTAGCAGTATGCCAATTCTGATGGTAGGCTTTAACCACATGTTATTGACCTAAGACAACAGGAGAACATGCCTCGGGAAGCCTCTGGACCTTCATCTTATATCCCAGAATGAGACACATAAACATACTGAATTGACTAGCAGACAGTTACAGTTGCCCTGGTGACCTGTACACTTGCTTACCAGGAAAGAAACAAATGTGTTTTGTAAATGCACTGAAATTTTGTTGAGGCCTTTTTGGCTACACAGCAAAGGCTAACTAACAATTATTTGGTAAATCTTAATAAAGCCTAAGTGAATGAATTCAAGTTATTACTTTGTGAATTCATTCAGTACTTTGTTCACTTCAAACTTACATTTATTATTAACTGTGGGATAATATTTAACTCTGACACAAACTTAATTAGAAACTTTCTGGTCAGTGATTACTACAATACTTCCTTGATCTATTTCAAGATACTACCATTTTTAAGACTAGGAAACCAACTGCTAACTAAATTTTCATTTATTTAACAAACATTTTTCAAATGAACACAAATTATCACTAATTTCTTTAAATAGTATTCCCCACACCCAACATATTCTTTTTTTAAATATTATTTACATAGTAATTTTTTATTTATACAGCATCAATTTTGAACATTTTATTAATAACCTTGAGAAAAGTTACAATTTTTTTTTGTAAACTAGCAACATCATAGAATATTTTACATTTGTAAAATTGAAGCATAATTGGTGAAATTAAAAATTGCCAATTCTGGGCCAGGCATGCCTATAATCCCAGAACTCCAGGAGAGTGAGGCGGGTGGAATGGGTGAGCTCAGAAGTTTGAAACCAGCCTGGGCAACATGGCAAAACCCCATTTCTATAAAAAATACAAAATATCAGCCAGGTGTGGTGGTGCATGTTTATAGTCCCAGCTAGTTGGGAGGCTGAGATGGGAGGATCACTTGAGCCCGGTAGGTTGAGGCTATAGTGAGCCATGACTGGGCCACTGCACTCCAGATGGGAGACAAAACAAGACCCTGCCTTAAGAAAATAAAAATAAAAATAAGTACTGTGACCCAAGTCCATGGGTGAGAAAAAAATTACAAGTACTGTGAAAATTAATTTTAAAGAAAAATGAAAAAAATACATTATATATACTTTATAAAGATTGTATCACCTGTGGAATAGTTATTTAAATTTAATGTCTCCATGGAGAATTAATCAAAGCCCCCTCTCTTCTATTACAAAGCTCTAAAAGTTCTAAAAAAATGTTCATTTCTGAAGGACCTGCACTATTAAGAGTATGAACCTGATAAAGCTAGAGTTCATTCAACTCAGTCCATTCCACAAACATTTACTGCCTTCTATATCCCAGGTGGCTCTGTATATGCAAAGAGAAACAAGACCTCAGTGAGATCACAGGCATGTAAAGAAAACATTCAATAGAATACAAAGTGTACTGAAATAGAGAATTGCACAGATTATTTCCTGCGTGCATTAAATTCAATCTGAGGGTAGAATTATGTTTATAATATTAATGTCTAAATAAGGGTCAATCAATCATGGAAAATGCTTAAATTGTGACCTATTTATGATGAATGTATAAAAACACAATTTTTTTTTTTTTTTTTTTTTTTTATTGAGACGGAGTTTCGCTCTTGTTACCCAGGCTGGAGTGCAGTGGCTCAATCTCGGCTCACCACAACCTCCGCCTCCTGGGTTCAAGCAATTCTCCTGCCTCAGCCTCCCAAGTAGCTGGGACTACAGGCACGTGCCACCACGCCCAGCTAATTTTTGTATTTTTAGTAGAGACGGGGTTTCACCATGTTGACCAGGATGGTCTCGATCTCTTGACCTCGTGATCCGCCCGCCTCGGCCTCCCAAAGTGCTGGGATTACAGGCGTGAGCCACCGCGCCCGGCCCAAAACACAATTTTACAGATTTTAAACACCATAAATTTTTTGGTGTATTTTCTCAAGTGTATATGTAGACTGTAGAGAATTTATCTTTCAGAATTGTGCCATCAGATTTACAAAAGAAAGAGGTTTAATTGGACTTAAGAGTTTCATGTGGCTGAGGAAGCCTCACAATCATGGTAGAAGGCAAGGAGGAGCAAGTTACCTCTTACATGGATGGCAGCAGGCAGTCACTTCTTGTGGAATCAAGAAAATTATGTTCCAAAGAAACGATGTTGCCATATTCTTGGAGATCAGTTACACACCAATGTTGAATATTACCTATGAATTTCCAGTGGTTTGCTTTGTGGAGAAGCTTAAGTTTCCATGTGTGATGCATTTTTGAATGAGTGGGTTTGATGTCAACGCATTGAAAGACACCCCTCAAAAAACAAAGAACAAGAAAGAACAAAGGAAAAAATGTGAACCTAATTTTAGAAATGTTAATAAGGAGCAACTATCCATTAGTCACTGCATCAATAATGCCTGTGTTATAACATCCTCTCCTCCCTAAGGCACAGGAGCAAGTGGTACATACTTGTCTGGGAACCAATTTCATTAATACTGTTGTGTCTGTCCAAAGATGAGTAGCAATATCTGTTACCTTCTGGAGTTTTGGATAACATAGCTATACTAACATATCATATATATGTAAATTTGAGATGGAGTCTGAATGTGTCACCAGGCTGGAGTGCAGTGGCATGATCTTGGCTCACTGCAACCTCTATCTCCCAGGTCCAAGCGATTCTCCTGCCTCAGCATCCTGAGTAGCTGGGACTACAGGCATACGCCACCATGCCCAGCTAAGTTTTGTATTTTTAGTAGAGATGGCGTTTCACCATATTGACCAGGATGGTCTCGATCTCTTGACCTCGTGATTCACTCGCCTCGGCCTCTCTAAGTGCTGGGATTACAGGTGTGAGACACAGTGCCCGGCTGATATTTATTTATTTTAATTAGTTAATTTTAAGTGAAATTGTAATTCTAACTTTGCATGTGAAATCAAGTCTAGACATAACAAAGCTTGCGTATTAAAAAAAAAGTTAGTGATGATGCAGTTGAAGCTGTTAAAGGGATATTAACCACGGAGGGTGTAGAGACCCTCACACACCTATGGTATCTCTTCCCACAAAAAAGAAGAAATGAAACCACAAAATTCTGCATATGATTTTAGGGGGATTTGTGGAGTTCCTATCTATGACAAGGGATCCATGGATCTCAGTTTAGAAATTTCTAGGATGTCGGGCCGGGCGCGGTGGCTCACGCCTGTAATCCCAGCACGTTGGGAGGCCGAGGCGGGTGGATCACAAGGTCAAGAGATCGAGACCATCCTGGTCAACATGGTGAAACCCCGTCTCTACTAAAAATACAAAAATTAGCCGGGCATGGTGGCACGTGCCTGTAGTCCCAGCTACTCGGGAGGCTGAGGCAGGAGAATTGCTTGAACCCAGGAGG
>PVKV010023792.1:0-32641 GCA_004027835.1 Alouatta palliata
AGGAGGAAGGAAAAGGAAGAAGCATCAGCTTAGAGGTCTGCTGAGAGCCATTTGATCTCTTGGCCCTTACCAATGTAACTTGAACATACCTGGATCATTATCTTCATCTCCCTGACTCATTCTTACTCGTGTATGTGTGTCTCTTACAAGACTGTCAGCCTCTTAAGGGCAGGAACCATATGTTTACTGTTCATCTTTTCATTTCCAGCATCTGGTTCACTGCCTGGCACATCATAGAAAATAAATGAATAAAGAAATAAGTGATTCAACAAAAGTGTTATTGATCAGGAAAGCATTTTAGTGAAGATTGGGTGGCTTTAAATCTCATTCTTTTATGAGATTTTCTTATTACACTGTCTTTAGGAATAAACTTGGACAGAAATGGATGGCAAAGAGTGTTAAAATGAAACCAAACTGTAATTTTGAGTAATTTCACAGCCAAGATAGTGTGTTTTACTCATATTTATGACAGTATGCAGTATTGGAAACTTCCACAGGGCAGTAGGGGCTGCCTAATTAGCTGGGAAATTGGAGACTGTCCAAGCCTCATCTAAGTGGGCCAAGCCTAATAGCTCATCTCTGCTTTAAGTGACAGAGAATTGAAGACAGTCCTGATTTCACCCTGAACTTTTGCTTTGCCCACTATAACCAGATCTAAGAAACAATCCCTTCCAGCCATTTCATATGAGCATTTTACCCAGGCCAGGTCAACCTGACTCTCTGTGTAGAATTCAAAACAGCATAAGATATGGAAAGCTCAGAATGTCGGTTTCTATAGTAAGAGCAAGAAAAACATGGATGATTTCAAATTCATGTGAGGAATTGATGATCTGTGATGAGAGAGCCCAGCAGATGTCTACCTTTTAGTATTTTCTCATGGTGACTGGATATTAAATGTTATATTGATGGCAGGCAAGATTTTGAGATTACTAAAAATGTTTAAGTATCTTCTAGCATCAGAATATAAAGTACAAAGGAAAACATACATGGAAACCCAATATATACAATGTAAAAAAAATAGTAAATTTGATTGAAATTGGTGGTCAAGGCCTCTACCTTCTCACTAGCTTGAGGGGTACAGAGGCACCTTTGTTGACTCCTAGGACTCTGCTGAGCACTATTTAAAATGTCTAGTTTCTGTAAGCCTCAGATTTCTCTTCAATAAAATTGAAAGAACTCTAGTGTCTACCGTTTAGAGTAGTTGTAAAGACCAAATACAATAATATGTTAAAGGATTTTTGTAGTGTCCAGTAGTAAATGGAGAACTCTCAATAAAAGGAAACTTCTTTCCTTCTCCATATCCCTGAGCCTTTCATTTTGCAATTAAGAGAATCGTCTGCTAGAAAGTAAAGTGACTGATCTTGGTTGAAGTTGTTAGTACTGCTAAAACAGCTCTCTCATCTTCTACCCCAGTGTGCCTTCAAGGATACCACAGTTGTCGCCCCTCCCTCTGCTGAAATTCTGAGATAATAAAAAAGATGCCTGGTCCCTAATGCCTTTGAAGTACTGTCTAACTGAACCTGATAACAAAATAAAGAACGTCACCCTCCCTCAAACATCACATAAATAAGTAAACAAGGGGCCTGGATGATTTTAAGCACAGAGAATCACAGTTATTAGCTGTCAGTCACCCTAAATCTATAGATTACTAAATTCATAGAATTTAAAGGACAATGATGGTCTCCCAGAAATTTAAAGCACCTAGACAGGAAGGAACTTAATAGAAGTACTGCTTATAAAGTCACCAAAAGTATTCTGCACCACCTCTGCATAGGACCAAAACCATTAACAGGCAGGCCATTACTGTCCAGTGACTTCCAAAATGGCAGAGCTCTGCATACGTGATCTGACTCCACTGGTCTTTGAACATGGTTTTGTACGCATTTCTAAACTGAATAATTCTTGCCCATTAGCATTTGAAGAAAACAGGCAAACAAGAATTACAGAAACATAAAATGTGCCCTATTTTAATATTATATGTGTTTCATTGCTTCAGATGTGTGTTTAAAGTAGTCAAAGAAACTCTTCTGCAGTCCCTCAGTACCCCCAGTCATTATTCAAAAGATAGTAATAAAAATGTTCTCTCATTTTTTAACATGTAGGGTGTTCCCACTCTTCCTACACCTAAGTGGAATGTAATTTAAATCAAATATGATTTTAATTTTCACACTGCCTGAGATATGTAGTGTGGAGCTAGGCAGCTTAAAAGGAAACTTTGGCTTCCCTCTTAGCCAGGACTTCCTGCTACTGCTTGATAAAGCTATCTTGACCATAAATGGAGATATTTAGCATATTGGTTAGGAATTCTTCCTGCTGCCAGTAAATTTTACCTATCCTGCCAATAAGTACAGATAATCTATTCCATCACTTTCCAGTTAGACCAGGGCCAAATATTTTTCATGTCTGTACAAAATGTATGTTGATCCTGATAGGTGATAGACAACACTCCTTTTTTCATTTGTAAACAGAAACTTATGAAATCAAGTGGACTTGCAGATAAAATTCAGATGGCTGATTTACTTGTACATGAAAAGAATTAGCTTTGTTGGCAGGATTCACCCACTGGAATTTGTCAGCTATATTTCTCAAATAATGGATCCTAGGTTTCTAGGGCACTGTGGCTTTACCACATGAGTTATGATAAGCAGTAGAGGTCTTTGTGACTTTTCTGATATCACCTATCTTGTAGATTGCCATAATAAACTTCTGATTCTCACCTCTGATTAGACTATTTTTAAGACTATACCAAAGTGTTTTATATAATCAATTGAAAAGGAAATTACTTCTTAGGTTTGCAAGGGTTCAGAATCCAGTGAAACCCTTCATGATTGAACAAAAATGCATTAAAATGAATTGCTAAAAGGAGACATGAAAAAATGTCACAAAACATAAAATGCTAAACTTGAGAGGTACTTTCAAGGTAAAACAGTCCAGTGATTTCTAACCTGAAGTTCTATGGTTTCTATAGGTTTTCCAAGACTTATATTAAGGCATTTGGAACAGTTTTAAATGGGAAGTTCTAGTTTCTCAAAATAAAGCTACACAGGCTAAGTAGAACATTAAGTGTCATTGCTTTGGGATGGAGTTTTTATGAGATTAGTGTGCTTTATCTGGCAACCTCACATTCATCAGAAGCTCTGATTGACAGACACATATATGTTTGGCCACTACATGTAAAAAAATTATTGTTTAATAAAAAAGTTTGCAGAATGGGCTTAATATTTTAAATTGTGAAGTTCATGGTATTGCAGGGGTGGGGGATAGGGAATTTTTTTAAAAGATACTTTGGTTGTGAGAAAGTTGAACCTCACTGAACTTGTCAAAAGCCCTGTATTAAAAATGATCAAACTGATGCACAAAACATTCCTATACCTTATTGGTCATTGCATATCACTTGAAAGTGCAAGAGTAATAACTGATGTATTAATCAATAATGCATATCTTAGCACTTTCACCAATATATTTCTTTTCTGTGTATATCATCCTTTTATTTTATAACCTACTCTACTGAAAAAAGATTTCAGATGTATGCATCATATAAGTCTTTAGTCTTAAATTCTCCAGTCTGATTTTATTAACTCTTCTTGAGCTGTTATCTATACAGTTGAGTGAGTTTGCCATCTTAACTGAATTAAATAGTCGATTCAGTTAAAATATCAGAGAGTATGTTATTTATCCCAATGGAGTCATATTAGATGTGGCAAAATATAAATATAGATCAGAAGTTCACTCTGTACTGATAAACTCAGCAATTCCTAGACTGAAAATGGTATGCCAGCATTATGGCATTTTGTCACTAACCCAGAAAAAAGAAACATCCAGCTCCTCAGAACTCTTCTGCTGCTGCTAGATAACAATGTCTCTACTTTTCCCTCTGTCTTAGACCAAGTTCCTGAAGAAACAGACTTTGAGATGGAAATTTGTGTGCAGGAGTTTTCTTGAGCGATGCTGTCAGGAATAGCATGGTAAAGGAATGTGAGAAGTGAGTTTTGGCAAAGAGAGGTTCTACTGATATGCCGCTGCAGTGAAGGCCTTAGCTGGTCCTATGGGGAAGTTCTGGAGGTAGGATGACCCTTTTGAGTTGTACTGAACCAACATAAGGGGTTCAGGCTTTGTACTCCAATATTTCCAGGCATTGAATGTGGGCTACCCCTGGGGAGAAAGCTTAAATGTTGAACATAGCAGTTTCCTTTGGCTGATGGAGTGATCCCCAGGTAAAACTCAGCTTGGCAGCCAACACTCTGCTGTTAGTGGAATGACTGCCTCATTCCTGATGTGAGAATCTGGGAGCACATCAAACAACTATTACAGCATGTTTTTCTTAACTCCACCTGTGGGAACCCTCTATAAACCCCTCTGCATTTTTTCCATGTAAGCAGAAACCTAGAGAGTAGACCTAGACATTTTTCCTTTCCCACAAATCTTCCTTATAAAAGGTAAAGTATTTTTTGAAAGATGGCCAGCTAGAATTAATGTGAAGATTATAGCTGATAGAGAAAAATGAACAGTGGTTAGAGAAAAATGAACAGTGGTTAGGTGTATTTGAAGTTCCTTTTATTATTTGAGGAGCTTTCTTCTGCTATTCAGGTATATAAAGATTAGAAGACAAAGTGGAGTCAACAAAAGAAATGAATCATTTGAATAGCATGATTGCCATTCTGCAGTGATCTGAAAAATCCAATATTACCATTTAAACCAGATTCACTTTCATCTAGAGAAAAAGACGACCTTTTCCAGTGACCACCTAAGTAGAAGTTCAGACAGACCAAGAAATGCCTCAACCTTCTCTGTTTCCTTTTATTCTTTTAGACTTCCTTTATTTCCACCTATTCTGTGTCTTTAAGTTTCCTTGCACTGAAAATCTATTTATCATATTGTGTCTACATGAAACAGAAGTATCAGAAAATAAATATTTTACTATTTTAATTTGTTGAAATTGTGTACATTTCCTTCACCCCTGCAAAGGCATTGACTGGGTTCAAATAGGTTTGTGTGTAGGGGTACAGCCATTAAAATTATGCAGAAATGTTTAAATGTCATATATTATAAATGTTTTTAAGTAATGTCATACTCTTAACATGCAAGTTATAGCTTATCAAGCTAAAAAAGCAAACTTGGAAGATAATATTTTTAGTCTATCTTTCTGTATTTTAGGTATGTGACATAAAAGGTCATTGGTTTAAGAAGCCTGGTTCATGATAAGTTAGGAATTGTTTGCTAAAACTTCATAGTCCCTCAAAAGTCCAAATAGTACATCAAATTTGGAAAAGAATGAAGGCTGGTATGGTTTGGCTGTGGACCCACCCAAATCTCATCTTGAATGGTAGCTCCCATAATGTCCACATGTCATGGGAGGGACCCAGTGGGTGGTAATTGAACCATAGGGATGGGTTCTTCCCATGATGTTCTTGTGATAGTGAAAAAGCCTCATGAGATCTGATGGTTTTATAGAGGGGACTTCCCCTACACACGCTCTCTTGCCTGCTGCCGTGCAAGATGTGTCTTTGCTCCTTCTTCACCTTCCACCATGACTGTGAGGCTGCCCCAGCCATGTGAAACTGTGAGTCCATTAAGCCTCTTTTTCTTTATAAATTACCGAGTCTTGGATATTTCTTTACAGCAGTATGAAAATGGACTCATCTCAGTATGAAAATACAGTAAATTGGTACCAGTAGAGTAGGGTGCTGCTATTAAGATACCCCAAAATGTGGAAGCAACTTTGGAACTGGGTAATGTGCAGAGGTTGCAACAGTTTGGAGGACTCAGAGGAAGACAGGAAGATGTGGGAGTTTGGAGCTTCCCACAAGAGACTTGTTGAATACTTTTGGCCAAAATGCTGAGGGTGATATAGACGATGAAGTCCAGGCTGAGATGGTCTCAGATGGAGGTGTGGAACTTACTGGGAAATAGAGCAAAGATGATTCTTACTATGCTTCAGCAAAGAGACTTGTGGCATTTTTCCCCTGCCCTAGAGATCTGTGGAACTTTGAACTTGAGAGAGATGATTTAGAATATCTGACAGAATACATTTCTAAGCAACAAAGCATTCAAAAGATAAATTGGTTGCTCTTAAAAAACATTCAGTTTTATTCATTCACAAAGATATGGTTTGGAATTGGAACTTATGTTGAAAAGCGAATGCAGAATGGGTAGTAGAAGAAGGTAGTCATCATTACCAGCTATTACCACATGATCAGTTGCAGAAATGAGGACTGTAATTGTCAGGAGTATTTCCTCCTTATTTTGTTAAGAACATGTGTATGCATTTATACACTTGTAGTAAGAAAGTATCTTTTTGGCCGGGCATGGTGGCTCATGCCTGTAATCCCAGCAATTGGGGAGGCCAGGACGGGTGAATCACCTGAGATCAGGAGTTCGAGACCAGCCTTACCAACTGGTGAAACCCCGTCTCTACTAAAAATGCAAAAATTTGCCAGGTTTGGTGGTGCATGCCTGTAATCCCAGCTACTCGGGAGGCTGAGGCAGGAGAATCGTGTGATCCCGGGAGAAGGAGGTTGCAGTGAACTGAGATCACACTATTGTACTCCAGCCTGGACAACAAGAGCAAAACTCTATCGAAAAAAAAGAAAAAAGAAAATATCTTTTTATTTTCTTTTTCCTTATCATGTGACATAAGATTTATTGACTTCATATCAGCATTTAACTGCTGTTAACTTTATGTAATAGCATTTAGGTTAAGGATTAATGCACTTTCAGTTGTATGAAGAATAGCTGTATTATGTTCGGCATAATTATGACCTCATTATTGTCTTTATTTGGAGATTATGTATGATTTCAGGAGATACACATGGATTCAAGTTGGCAAGGGGTGGATTTGTAATGGTTAATACTGAATGTCAACTTGATTGGATTGAAGTATGCAAAATATTGTTTCTGGGTGTGTCTGTGAGGGGGTTGCCAAAGGAGATGAACATTTGAGTCAGTGGGCTGGGAAAGGCAGACTCACCCTCAATCTGGGTGGGCACCATCTAATCAGCTGCCAGCACTGCTAGAATAAAGCAGGCAGAAGATGGAAGAGCAGACTTGCTGAGTCTTCTGGCCTTTGTCTTTCTCCCTTGCTGGATGCTTCCAGCCCTCAAACATCAGATTCCAAGTTCTTCAGACTTTGGACTCTTGAACTTACACCAGTGGTTTGCCAGGGGTTCTCAGGCCTTTGGCCACAGACTGAAAGCTGCACTGTAGCTTCCCTACTTTTGAGGTTTTGGGACTTGGACTGATCCACCACTGGCTTCCTCGCTCCTCAACTTGCAGCAGACAGTCTATCATGGGACTTTGCCTTGTGATCATATGAGTCAATTCTACTTAATAAACTCCCTTTTATATATACATCTATCCTATTTGTTCTCTCCCTCTAGAGAACCCTGACTAATACTAAGGCCAGGATTTATTCAGCTTAATGGTTAATTCCTTCTTAATTTGGTTTATATTAAGAGACACCCAGAAGAAAAAGTACAGTTTAGAACTATGGATATCTGAGTTCTAATCTTAACAGAAACACTTATCAAGTAGTTACACATTTGGCTTTAATTGAAGCATTTCATGAATCTTAATGTTATGGCATTGGGCTAGAGGGGTTTTCTTAAATTATATTTTAAGTTCTGGGGCACATGTGCAGAACATGCAGGTTTGTTACATAGGTATTTATGTGCCATGATGGTTTGCTGCATCCATCACTCCATCATCTACATTAGGTATTTCTCCTAATGCTATAGAGGTTTTGTAGTAAACAGAAGTTCTGTTTGAGGTGGATGAAGGCATTGTTAAAGCATAAGACTTTTCTCTCTTCTTATGAAATAAATTCATAATTATTTTAAAAACATCAAGTACTTTTGCAAAGAAGTGATCTGGTGGTGCACCCAAAAATCTTCTAGCTGTGAAAATGTTGACACACCTTTAAATTTAACTACATCAAAAACTTGTCTTCAATTCCTGTCAACACATGGTGTTTCTGCCTCTCAGTTTTCATATTAGCAAGAAAATTATCAACATTTGTTTTGTTACATAGTACATTGAGAAGGAAAATAAAACTGTATTATTAGAGGTAACAGTAACTTCATCCTTTGGTTTTAGTTGACACAATCCTTCACACATTCTGTGAAACTCATCCCTTCTAGATTCCAGGAACCCATCAAGCCCTGTTTGTTTAGATTTTTCTTGTTCTGTCTGTGTAGCATTACTTTTTCCCAGTTATGGGGCAAGACCCCAAAGGAATGAGGGTCCTCAAAGGAGAAGGGAGAAGGGAAAACGGAGATACTGACCTTTCTAAGTTTTAAGGCATGCTTTGGAAGAGAAGAGTTCTAGTTTCTACAACCTGCCCTGGGGAAGAAAAATTCTGGTTACTTCGACTTGCTTCAGGGAAAAGAGAATAATTTTCTTCTTGATCTCATTTGATGGTTTCTCTTTTTCACTCTAGTAGACCATGAGCATCTTCTGAGTTTCTATCATCAGCATCTGCCCTTCTTCATGCTCAGTCACTCTTTTAAGGGCGGTGTCTATCTAAGCCCATACTTGCTGATGAAAAATCTAATTCTGACCTCTCCTTTGCAATTATTTCCTGTATCTCAAGATATTCTGTCTTTTTTGAGAGCTCAAGTCCTGTGACCCTTTCTCCTTATGAGTGTCCATGCTACATACTGCTTACATTTTTCTCCCATCTATTCAACAGTGTGAAAACTGTTGCAAGATGAGGACAACAATAATACCTATTTCATAGAGTTAAATACTCTATAAATATGTGCTATAATAATTAATAAAAGCTCTGACTCCCAGAGTGCCTAGTGAAGAGTTTCACATATGATGAATACTAATGAATAGAGTGCCATTGAAATAGACCTATACACGTTTTGGTGCTAAAGTGCTAACTCTCTTCTTCAAAGAATTAGCCAGCCCTCAGAGCTTTATCACTCCTTACTTTACATGTCATGCTCCATCTGTGCATGACTTCTTTCAGTCCCTTAATTGAAGGGGTCTTTCTTTCATGATTTTTACTCTCTTAATCTGTTTAGCTGATGTCATCCTCACTACTGAGCACAAACTCTGTTCTCCCTCACGTCTCACCTTCTTTAGGTCTTAACTTAGATATCACTTCCTCTAAGAAGTCTTTTATTACTCCCAAATCTATGCTAGATTCTCTTTCTAGGCAGTCCCCTAGAATCCATCTCTGTGTAGTGTCATTATTATATGTGTATCTGTTTTTATTTCCCATTAGATCATAAGTTCTCTGAGGTCAAGGACCTTTTCCTGTCTTATTTAGTGTTATAATCTCATTGTCTGGCCCAGTATGTGATACACAGTGTGTGCTTAATAAATGAATGAGCATTGCTTTAGTAGTGCTTTACCACCACAAATATGCAAACACAGTCTCCACTTGTGAGACATCCTTGAAATTCATTTAAACCTGATTCTTCTATAGGCAAGTTTAAGACATGGACATGTACCAGCCTATACTTCCTCAGGAACAGGCATTTACTCATACAAATTGAATGTAGAAATAAAATCTCTAGGGTCTTTCCAACATTTTATAACCCTGATTAGCTATAGCTATTACTAATCTCTGCCTATCTCACCGTGCTGAGGTGCCTGAGTCCCACCAGTTCAAGGCAGTGCCAATCTCAAACCACAGGACCATCCTCAGAGACAACAATCAAAAGAGGATGATAACAGAACAGAGGAGTCTAGCTAAATCCTTTCATTTGTCACAGGATTTGCTGCAGTCAGAATTGGTCAATAGCTTGGCACTTCACAAAGCCTTGTATTCCCTGATACCTTGTAGGAACATGAGTTAAATAATGACTAAAGGAAAAATGCCAGCCACTGTGTTGCCAAAAGATACAATTATAATTAAACCTGGAGTTTTAGAAAAAGCAGATCCAACTGCACCCAATTCTATTGCACCTGCTATCTTTCTTTTCTATAGAAACAACTTAATAAATTTGCTGTCCTTTTAGGAGCTGATCTATAGTCTTAGAAATGAACGTATTCAAGCCAGAAAACCTGACTATGAAACATTTGGGAAAATTGAAGGTAAATAACTATTTTCAAATATCTAGAATTTAAGGTTTTAATAAAATCAGAAAATACTAGGAAAAGAAGTCCCCAGTACATCTTGTGTTGAAAATTGTTGGGAAGTTTCAATATAATGAAATGAGTATGTCACACCCATAAATGAACCTCTAAGATTAATTTGATTACTTTCCTACAACAGCAAAATTGCATAATCAGATAATGTTGCTTGAGGCCTTCTCTTGCTTTGGAGTTGGATAATCTAAATTATGTAACCTCTAGTTGATTTTCACTTCATCATCTATTAAAGATCATCTCTGGAGATATAAAAATAAAAATTTTGTTGAGCTGTATGTTGGGTCACTGGGAAGGGCAAAGAAACAGATGGATATACTTTGTTGGATTAAGCTTCTTGATAACAGGAATACTCTAGAATCAATGACACATCCAGTGTGGTTACCACAAAAATAGAAAGGGGGAGCTCTGTGAAATCAAGAGGACTTTGGTTTCAACCCTAGCTTGGCAACTAGCTTTTTGTGTGACCATGAGACAGACATTTGCTGTCTTTGAGCCTCAGTTTCTTTTCCTATACAGTGCAGGAAAGTACACATTCTCATTGATGATCTCTAGGTTCTTTCTACTTTGTAAAGTCCAATAAGTCAATAGGTTAAATGTTTCAGATGATAATACTTAGGGTCCAAATTAATAGGATGGTCATCTCAATTCTGGACTTTGTGTTTGGCTGCATTACACCAAGTATCTGGATAAATGGCTTTTTTATACGTTTTATCATATTTTGGGTTTCAGGTAGATGTTGGATTTGTGGATCTAAGCCACAATGGCTGAGATCATTTAAATGATGGGCCATTTGTTTATAGAATACACATCTCCTAGAGCAACTTGTATCATTTATTTATACTTGAATTGGGTCTACATTTGATGCTTGGCAGCAAATTGACACTGATAAATGCCTGTTATATTCTGTCACCCTTCATACTACAGCATAACTGAATTGATCTTTGGTATCCAGAATAGTATCATCCAGACTGGCATGGTATTAGATTCCAAAGATAATAGATTTTAAAAAGCAGTTGATTTTTTTTTCTGGAAATCCTCTTATTATTTTCTTTCCTTCACTCCACATGGAAATATGACTTAAACTGTGTGTCAGTTGGGCCCTCTCCAGGAAGCAGATGCTGAAACAGAGTTAGGAGTCCAAAGATTTATTGCAGGTAATGCCTGTGAAAGATAAAAGAGGGAGGGAGCAAAAGTGGATAGGGGAACTTTCCAGACAATGGTGCTGCTGTGATACATGTGAAAGTAAAAGGAAGAGGAAGTAGGATTGGACAAGGAGAGTATCAGACTATGAAAGTTCCATCAACCCAACAGAGAACTCTAGAACTAAAATTTCCAATTAGAGGAGTCCCATGGGAAAAGATGGTATAGCTCTAATATACCCACCAGGTTCAGTCATTGACTATGGGATGTCCAAGAAGAGTATGGCTGAGGCAGAACCTGAAGGTATTAACAGGTGGAGATTGTCAGATAAATACACTCTTTATAGCTGAGTGACAGGTTCTTTTTTGAAGGGAGATCCAGAAAACACACCCTCATAACAGTCATAAGTGAAATTTTTATTGTATTATAAAAATAATTATATTATAAAACTTAAAGTTTACAATAACCTGCTATTGCCTGCATGATAAGTCTAGACTTCTGTCTAGTTTGTGAGATCTCCATAATGTTGGCCTATCCTTCTTAGCCAATCTTATTTATATTATGTTCCAGCATGAACCCTCTTTTGGAGGAATGGATGCATTAGAAAACTCTCATGTTGGAAGGAAATGATCAGATCCTGATCATACTTAGGCATAGTCTGGGGGCTGCCAGCAGAATAGTAAGTATTTAAGGGAAATCTAAATGACTGACCTTTATGACTAAAGTAGACTCTGTTTAGGCTAGGTCACTTTACATAGGAAAGGCTCCATGGGAAGATATTTGAACTGGTTCCTAATGTACATAGTAAGGTGTGTCTCTAACGTCTTGCATCAATTATAGTATAAAAAATTAAAAAGTGTGATAATAGTGAAAATGAAGGGAAAAGGAACTCCAAACCTTGCTCCACTATAAAAACAATTTAATAACTTGGAGAATTTGGCAGAACAAAGCTTTTAAGAACTCTAGAAACTAATCAAAAGCCTGCGGCAGCCCAGAGAGCACTTATTCAACAAAAATATCAGAATCTCAATAAGAGCAGTGAGATTTGTGGCATTTTAATACCAATGTCATGCTTCCCAGCTCAGTCTTGAAACTAAAAATTGACATTCCCCAGTTGACATTCCCAGTACTAGTAGAAGAGGGAGCAGCAGGGGCTTTATTCACAACTATCCTTAGTTCATCTTTGTCATTCATCCTTGGAAGAGTACCTCAAACTGAAAGATTTACTTTTAAAATTAAAAATAAGACAAGGGTGCTCACTCTCACCATGTTTATTTAAAGCCCTAGCAAAAGCAATCAGGCAAGGAAAATAAGTGAATAAAATGCATCTAAATCAGAAGGAAAGGAGTAATTTTGTCCTTGTTTGAAGATGGCATGATCTTACACATAGAACATTCTAAACTCCATTAAAAAAAATCTTTAAAACTAATAAACAAATTCAGTAAAGTTGCAGGAAACAAAACCAACATACGAAAAACACTTGTGTTTTTATGCACTAACAACACACTCTCTGACAAGGAAATTAAAAAGGCAATCCCATTTACAATAGCACCAAAAAGAATAACATATTTAGGAATAAACTAAGGAAATGAAAGGCTGATACATATAAAACTACAACACTTTCATGAAAGAAATTAAAGAAGACAGAAATAAATGGAAAGACATATTATATTCATTAATTGGAAAACTTAATATTGCTAAAATGTCCATGCTACCCAAGGCAATCTAAAGATTCAATGCAATCCCTAATAAATCCCAAAGGAATTTTTCACAGAAATTGAAGAAAAAATTCCACAATTCATATGGACCATAAGAGCCTATGAATAGCTAAATTTGAGAAGGAACAAAGTTAGAGACATCATGCTTCCTGATTTCAAAATAAATTTCAAAGCTACAGTAATCAAATCAGTACAGTACTGGCATAAAGACATATATATATATATATATATATATATATATATATATATATATATGATGGACACTGTGGCTTACACCTGTAATCTTAGCACTTTGAGAGGCCATGGTGGACAGATCACTTTAGCCCAGTAGTTTGAATAACTGGCCAACATGGTGAAACAAAATCTCTACAAAAATACAAAAATTAGCTGGGTATGCTAGTAGTAATTGGGAGACTAATGTGGGAGTATCACTTAAACCCAGGGGATCTAGGCTGCAATGAGCTGTGCTCATGCCACTGAACTCCAGTCTGGATAACAGAGTGATACCTTGTCTGAAAAAAGAAAATGAAGAGGGAAGGAAGGGAGGAATGTAAGAATGAAGAAAGGGAGGAAGGGAGGGAAAAAGGAAGAAGGGGAGAAAGGAAGAAAGAAAGAGAGAAAGAGAGAGAGGAAGGAAGGAAGGAAGGACGGAAGGAAAGAAAGAGAGAGAGGAAGGAAGGAAGGACGGAAGGAAAGAAAGAAAGAAAGAAAAGAAGGAAGGAAGGAAGGAAAGAGAGAGAGAGTAAGAGAGAGAAAGAAAGAAAGAAAGAAAGAAAGAAGAAAGAAAGAAAGAAAGAAAGAAAGAAAAAAAGAAAGAGAAAGAAAGAAAGAAAGAAAGAAAGAAAGAAAGAAAGAAAGAAAGAAAGAAAGACATGTACAGAACAATGGAACACAATAGAGAGACCAGAAATGAATCCATGTATATATGCTCAACTGATCTTTGACAAGGGTGTCAAGAATACACAATGGGGAAATGATAGTCTCTTCAACAAATGTTGTAAAATGGGATATCCACATGCCAAAAAAATAAAAATTAAATAAGAAGAATGGACCCTATTTCATACCATACACAAAAATCAATTCAAAATGCATTAACTACTTAAATTTTAAGACCTGAAACTATAAAACTAGAAGAAAATTTAGAGAAAAGCTTCATGACATTAATTTTAACAATAATAATCCACATAAGATTATGTTACTCACCTGCTTAATATTCTCCAAAAGTATCCTTTCATACTTAGAATAAAGTTCAAACAACTTACCACAACCTACAAGCTGACCTGCCCAGTATTTATCTCTCTGACATATATTGGTCTCATTTTTCCTTACTTATTATTGTGCAGTCATATTAGACTTTTTGTTCCTATAAAATGCCAAGATAATTTTTGATTTAGGACTTTTAATTTTTTTGCTCCCTTTGCCTGAAAGATGTGTCCCCTTTCATGAATTTATTTTTGTAAATAAAGTTTTATTGTAATATAGCCATGCTCATTCATTTACTACTGACTGCAGCTGCTTTTGTGGCAGAGTTGAGAAGTTGACACAAATATCATATGACTCACAAGCCCTTTAACAAAAAAGTTTGCCACAGCTAGATCTTTGTATTGCCCTTTTCTTATTTAGATATCTAGGCCATTATTATCCTCTCTGAGAGATATGTCCCCTCTCCCACCCAGTCACTCTTTCACATTATCTTCATGATTTCTTCATGGCATTTCTCTGGAATTCTATTATTTGTTTAATCAGTTGTTTTCTGTTATCCCAGTAAACTGTAAGTTACCTTGTCGTATTCCCTAGCGGGTCCATTGATTTTATCATTGTATCCAGCAGATCATAGGTCTTTAATAAATATATGTTGGATAAATCGATACATGAATGTAGGCAGGACACTGTATTAGTCCTTTGGGGCTGCTATAACAAAATGCTTTGGACTGGGTCATTTATAAACAAAAATATATTGCTCACAGTTCTGGAGCCTGGAAAGTCCAACATCAAGGCTTCAGGAGATTTGATATATGGTGAGGACTCATTCCTCATAGACGGTACCTTTCATGCATCCTCACATGGTAGAAAAGCAAACAGCCTCCTTCAGGTCTCTTTATAAAGGCACTAATCCAATTCAGGAGGGCTCTGCCTTCATGACCTAATTATCTTCCAAAGGTTAGATATCTTAATACTACTGCCTTGGGGATTAAGTATCAGTATATGAATTTTGGGAGGCACAAACATTCAGATTATAGTAGACAACAATCTCTATGTACATATTTTCACAGAGATTGTTTGATTAAGCTCATACAAATGTATACACAGGGAAAAACACCTCCTAAAATAAAAAGGATTATTAAACATGACCGTAAAAAGACGGATGACATATAACTGTGTGATAAAATCAACTTCAAACTACTTTAAAAATAATTAATTGGACTCTCTAAGTGCAAATATTTTAAGGTTGTTTTGAGCAACGGTTAGAAGAATCAACTAAAAGTTTACAAAATTACTAAGGTACTCTTTCCTTTTGTTAAGCAAAGAATGTTGTGATTACTTGTTAAATTCATTTTAATCAGCAGATGGAAAGAAGTGTGAGGGGTAAATGTGGGTGCTGAAAAATGATTCTTTTGGAGAAATCCAAGATGGCCACATAGGAACAACTCTGGAGTGCAGTTCCCAGTGAGAACAATGCACAGGATGAGTAATCATTGCATTTCTAAACGAGATTTTACTGTCCACACACCAGAAGATTCCTGGGCCAAAAAACCTCACAAGGTTCCAGCATGGCTGTTTCAGCCAGCACTGCAGGTTTCCACACAAAAACTCGCACAAATCCGGGTGGCCATTTCAACTGGCACCTGAAATGCCTGGGAGACAGAGCCACCCATTCAACTGAAAAAGAGGGGGCTGAAACAGGGAGCCAGGTGATCTGGCTCAGCGGGTCCAGCTGCCACAAAGACCAGCAATCTGAAATGCTCTGGATTGAGGGTTTCGCAGCAAGTGCAGCTGGACCCGGGATGGGCCAGTTCTGTCGGGGGAAGGGCATCCACCGTTACCAAGGCAGTCCACCACTACTGAGGTAGTCTGCCATTACCAAGGTAGTCCACCATTACCATTATTCATGAGGCAGTTCTAACTGTACCTCTGTAAACAAAACCACAAGGAAGTTAGCACAGCATCTGGGCAGAGCCAGCAGCAGCTCAGCAACACCTCTGCTGGCAGACTGTGACTAGACTACCTCCTTGCTGGGCAGGGCATCTCTGATAAAAGGCAGCAGCACATCAGGAACTTAAAAAAAAAGGCCCACCTTCCCAGGACAGAACACCTGAGAAAAGAGGCAGTTATGGGTTCCGCTACAACAGACTTAAACATACCTGTCCAGCAGCTCTGAATGTAACAATGGAGCTCACAGCACAGCACTTGAGCTCCTATAAGGGACAGACTGTCTCCTCAAGCAGCTCCCTGACCCTTGTATATCCAAAGAGACACCTCATTAAGGAGAGCTCAGGCTGACATCTGGCGGGTACCCTTCTGGGATGAAGATAACAGAAGAAGAAACCTGCAACAACACTTAATGTTCAGCAGCCACCACAGATGATCCCCAGGCAAGCAGGGTCTGGAGTGGACCTCTAGCAGTCTTGCCGCAGAGGGGCCTGCCTGTTAGAAGAAAAACTAAAAGACAGAAAGAAATATCTTCAACATCAGAAAAAAGGACATCCACTCAGAGACCCATCCAAAAGTCACAAACTACAAAGATCATAGGTAGATAAATCCACGAATATGGGAAGAAACCAGCACAAAAAGGATGAAAACACCAAAAACAATGTCTCTCCTCCTCCAAGGGATCACAGCTCCTCACCAGCAAGGGAACAAAGATGGATGGAGAATGAGTCTGATGAATTCACAGAAACAGGCTTCAGAAGATGGGTAATAACAAAATTGCTTGAGCTAAAAGAACACGTGCTAACCCAGTGCAAAGAAACTAAGAACCTAGAAAAAAGATTTGCTGAAATGCTAACTAGAATAAACAGCTTAGAGAATAACATAAACAACTTAATGAAGCTGAAAAACACAGCATGAGAACTACGCAAAGCATACACAAGTTTCAATAGCTGAATCGACCCAGCAGAAGAAAGGATGTCAGAGATTGAAGATCAATTCGATGAAATAAAATGAGAAGGCAAGAACAGAAAAAAGAGTGAAAGGAAATGAACAAAGCCTCCAAGAAATATGGGATTATGTGAATAGACCTAATCTATGTTTGATAGGTGTACCTGAATGTGACAGAGATAATGAATCCAAGCTAGAAAACAATCTTCAGCATATTATCCAGGAGACCTTCCCCAACCTAGCAAGGCAGGCCAACATTCAACTCCAAGAAATACACAAAACACAACAAAGATATTCCTCAAGAAGAGCAACCCCAAGGTGCATAATCATCAGATTCACCAGGGTTGAAATGAAGGAAAAAATACTAAGGGCAGCCAGAGAGAAAGGTTTGGTTACCCACAAAGAAAAGCCCATCAGACTAACAGCAGCTCTCTTGGCAGAAACCCTGCAAGCCAGAAAAGAGTGGGGGCCAATATTCAACATCCTTAAAGAAAAGAACTTTCAACCTAGAATTTCATATCCAGCCAGACGAAGCTTTATAACCAAAGGAGAAATAAAATCCTTTATAAACAAGCAATTGCTGAGAGGTTTTGTCACCACCAGGCCTGCCTTACAAGAGGTCCTGAAAGAAGCACTAAACATGGAAAGGAACAACCAGTACCAGCCACTCCAAAAACATACCAAATGGTAAAGACCATCGACACAATGAAGAAACTGCATCAACTAATGGGCAAAACAATCAGCTAGCATCAAAATGGCAGGATCAAATTCACACATAACAAAATCAACCTTAAATGTAAATGGACTAAACACCCCAACCAAAAGACACAGACTGGCAAATTGGATAAAAAGTCAAGACCCATCAGTGTGCTGTATTCAGGAAACCCATCTCATATGCAAGGACACACATAGGCTCAAAATAAAGGGATGGAGGAAGATTTTCCAAGCAAATGCAGAGCAAAAAAAAAGCAGGAGTTGCAATCCTAGTCTCTGATAAAATGGACTTTAAACCAACAAAGACCAAAAGAGAAAAAGAAGGGCATTGCATAATGGTAAAAGAATCAATGCAACAAGAAAAGCTAAGGATTCTAAATATATACGCACCCAATACAGGAGCACCCAAATATATAAAGCAAGTTCTTAACAACCTATAAAGAGACTTAGACTCCCACACAGTAATAGTGGGAGACTTTAACACTCCACTGTCAATATTAGCTCAACAAGACAGAAAATTAACAAGGATATCCAGGACTTGAACTCAGATCTGGACCAAGCAGACCTAAGAGACATCTATAGAACCCTTGACCCCAAATTAACAGAATATACATTATTCACAGCACCGCATTGTACCTACTCTAAAATTGACCACATAATTGGAAGTAAATCACTCTTCAGCAAATGCAAAAGAATGGAAATCATAACAAATAGTCTCTCAGACCACAGGGCAATCAAATTAGAACTCAGGATTAAGAAAGTAACTCAGAACTGCACAACTTCATAGAAACTGAACAACTGGCTCTTGAATGTTGACTAGATAAACAATGAAATGAAGGCAGAAATAAAGATGTTCTTGGAAACAAATGAGAATGAAGACACAACATACCAGAATCTCTGGGATACATTTAAAGCAGTGTCTGGAGGGAAATTTATAGCAATAAATTCCCACATGAAGCAAGGAAAGATTTAAAATCAACACCCTATCATCAAAATTGAAAGAGCTAGAGGAATAAGATTAAAAAAAAAACAAAAAACTCAAAAGCTAGCAGAAGACAACAAGAAATAACTAACATCAGAGCAGAATTGAAGTAGATAGAGACACAAAAATACCTTCAAAAAATCAATAAATCCAAGAGCTGGTGTTTTGATAAGATCAACAAAATAGACAGACTGCTAGCCACGTTAATAAAAAAGAACAGAGAGAAGAATAAAATAGATGCAATAAAAGATGATAAAGAGGATATTACCCTGATTCCACAGAAATACAAACTACCAGCAGAGATTACTACAAACAACTCTATGCACATAAACCAGTAAACCTGGAAGAAATGGATAAATTCCGGGACACTTGCACCAACCCAAGCCTAAACCAGGAAGAAGTTGAAACCCTGAATAGACCAATAACAAGGGCTGAAGTTGAGGTAGCAATTAATAGCCTATGAACCAAAAAAAGTCCAGGTCCGGATGAGTGGACAGCCAAATTCTACCAGATGTACAAACAGGAGCTGGTACCACACCTTCTGAAACTTTTCTAAACAATACAAAAGAGGGAACCTTTCCCACATCATGTTATGAGACCAACATCATCCTGATACCAAAACCCAGCAGAGACTCAACAAGAAAAGAAAACTTCAGGCCAGTATCCATGATGAACATAGATGCAAAAATCTTCAATAAAATACTGGCAAACTGATTGCAAGAGCACATCAAAAAGCTTATCCATCACGATCAAGTAGGCTTCATCCCAGGGATGCAAGGCTAGTTCAACATATGCAAGTCTATAAACATAATCCATCACATTAGCAGAACCAAAGACAAATACCACATGATTATTTCACTAGATACAGAGGCCTTCAACAAAATTAAACAGCCCTTTATGCTAAAAACTCTCAATAAACTAGGTATCAATGGAATGTATCTCCAAATAATATAAGCTATTTATGACAAACTCACAGCCAATATCATACTCAATAGGCAAAAACCAGAAGCATTCCCTTTGAAATCTGGCACAAGACAAAGATACCTTCTCTCACCACTCCTATTCAGTACAGTCTTGGAAGTTCTAGCCAGAGCAATCAGGCAAGAAAAAGAAACAAAGGGTATTCAATTAGGAAAGGAGGAAGTCAAATTGTCTCTATTCACAAACGACATGATTGTATACTTAGAAGACCACATCGTCTCAGTCCAAAATCTCCTGAAACTGAGAAGCAATTTCAGCAAAGTCTCAGGATACAAAATCAATGTGCAAAAATCACAAGCATTTCTATACACCAATAACAGACTAACAGAGAGCCAAATTAAGAGCAAACTCCCATTCACAATTGCTACAAAGAGAATAAAATACCTAAGAATACAACTAACAAAGGATGTAAAGGACCTCTTCAAGGAGAACTACAAACCACTGCTCAAGGAAATAAGAGATGACACAAACAGATGGAAAAACATTCCATGCTCATGGTTAGGAAGAATCAATATTGTGAAAATGGCCATACTGCCCACAGTAATTTACAGATTCAATGATATCCCCATCAAGCTACCAATGACTCTCTTCACAGAACTGGAAAAAATCACCTTAAACTTCGTTTGAAAGAAAAGAGAACCTGCATAGCCAAGACAATCCTAAGCATAAAGAACAAAGCCGGAGGCATCACTCCACCTGATTACAAACTATACTACAAGGCTACAGTAATCAAAACAGCATGGTACTGGTACCAAAACAGAGATATAGACCAATGGAACCGAACAGAGGCCTCAGAGGCAATGCCACACATCTACAGTCATCTGATCTTTGACAGACCTGACAAAAACAAGCAATGGGGAAGGGATTCCCTATTTAATAAATGGTTTTGGGAAAACTGGCTAGTCATGTGCAGAAAGCAGAAACTGGACCCCTTCCTGACACCTTACACTAAAATTAACTCCAGATAGATTAAAAACTTAAACATAAGACCTAACACCATAAAAACCCTAGAAAAAAACCTAGGCAATACCATTCAGGACATACGCATAGGCAAGGACTTCATGACTAAAACACAAAAAGCAATGGCAACAAAAGCCAAAATAGGCAAATGGGATCTAATTAAACTGAAGAGCTTCTGCCTAGAGAAGGAAACTATCATTAGAGTGAACCAGCAACCAACAGAATGGGAAACAATTTTTGCAATGTAACCATCTTACAAAGGGCTAATATCCAGAATATACAAAGAAGTAAAACAGATTTGCAAGGAAAAAACAAACAACTCCATTCAAAAGTTGGCGAAGGATATGAACAGACACTTTTCAAAAGAAGACATATATGAGGCCAACAATCATATGAAAAAATGCTCATCATCACTGGCTATTAGAGAAATACAAATCAAAACCACATTGAGATACCATCTCACGCCAGTTAGAATGGTGATGATTAAAAAATCTAGAGACAACAGATGCTGGAGAGGATGTGGAGAAATAGCAACACTTTTACACTGTTAGTGGGAGTGTAAATTAGTTCAATCATTGTGGAATACAATGTGGCAATTCCTCAAGGACCTAGAAATAGAAATTACATTTGACCCAGCAATCCCATTGCTGGGTATATATCCAAAGGATTATAAATCATTCTACTATAAGGACACATGCACACGAATGTTCATTGCAGCACTGTTTACAACAGCAAAGACCTGGAACCGACCCAAATGTCCATCGATGATAGACTGGACAGGGAAAATGTGACATATATACACCATAGAATAGTATGCAGCCATATAAAACGATGAGTTCGAGTCCTTCATAGGGACATAGATGAATCTGGAAACCATCATTCTCAGCAAACTGACAGAGAAATGGAAAATCAAACACCACATGTTCTCACTCATAGGTGGATGTTTAACAATGAGAACACGTGGACACAGGGAGGGGAGCATCACACACTCGTGTCTGTTGGGGGGACTAGGGGAGGGATGGCGGTGGGTGGAGAGGTTGGGGAGGGATAACGTGGGGAGAAATGCCAGATATAGGTGACAGAGGGATGGAGGCAGCAAAGCACATTGCCATGTATGTACTTATGCAACAATCTTGCGTGATTTGCACATGTACTCCAGAACCTAAAGTAAAATTAAAAAAGAAAGAAAGAAAGAAAGAAAGAAAGAAAGAAAGAAAGAAAGAAAGAATGAATGAATCAAGGAAGGAAGGAAAGAAAGAAAGAGAAAGGACAGAAGGAAGAAAGGCAGGAAAGAAGGAAGGAAGGAAAGAAAGAAGGAAGGAAAAAAGGAAAGAAAGAAAGGAAAAGAAAAAAGAAATAAAGAAAGAAAAAAAAGAAAGAGAAAGGAAGAAACAAAGAAACAAAAAGAGAAAGAAGAGAAAAAGAAAGATTACCCTTTTAACAGATTCCCAAACTTGGCTTCATTTATGTCATCTCTGTACTTTTTTGGCAATTATGTTCTTGGCTTTTTTTCGAGTGATGTACATTCTCGAGCAATCTCATACCTTCAGCCCCTACCTACCCCACACCCCCAAAAAAGTTCATCCTCCTGCATGTTGCTGCAGGTTGGCAACTTGTCTTTGAGCTCCCTCTGCTGGCAGCAAGTAGGCTTCAGCATTGGTTAATAATGTAAACCAGAGTATATAGAATAAAGATTCTCATATTAAAAAGCCAGCATTTTCTTCCATTCCATTTTTTTAAAAAGTGAAATGCTGTCTTGATCGATATAGTTTAGTGAAGTTATCTATTGTGGCACTTAGCAAGCACAGCCTTACTGACTGGTTCTACTAAAATTTATCTTCACAAAGCTTCTTTCTATACATCTGGAGCAATGTGGTTACCTTTACTCTTTCTTCCTACATATTGCATCTGTGCAAAAGTCCATGTAGCCTGGGTAGATGATCTTTATTTACTGTTCACACATAATTAGATGTGTGCATGTGTGTTTCCAGTGCAACAAGAGGATATGTAGTGCGCATGTTAACCCATCTTCTCCTTTCACCTGCTTTCTTCAAGATTTCTTCAATAGTAATATTGAATATGTTAAGAATTGCCATATTCGACGTAACTGATAGTATGATTCTTTTTCTAATAACTATATGTACACTAGCAAACATTGATCAAGCATTAAATTTTCAGATAAATTTAGATAGCCCTGATCTGAGGAGATGTGGAAGTTACAGATTCCCCCACATATCTTAACTGCCCTAGATGCTCTCTTGTTTATCCTGAATCACAACTGAACTCACTGGAAAACCTTGGCAAAGAAGTATAACTTATCTATTTGTTCTATTCAGTACAGAATGAAGGAATTTTATGAGGCCATCTCTAATGATATGATGATTTGGTGTTAACTGATATGTAATCCACAAAAAGATTGTTTCAATGAAAGTTGTCTGTGAAGATTCACTGGAACATCTGAACTCCTATATTTTACATGTTATAACTTGTATGTTTTATGTTTTGGCATATGAAAGAAAAGGGTAAATAGTGACCTTTATGGAAATTGCATGTCATGAGCAGTAGACATCCTACCTGTATATATTAGGTTTATGAATAGTCTCCAGGAGGGTGAAAGTAGCTAAGACGATGGGAACCAAGATGGACATGAAAGAACAAAAAGGACAAAACAAGAAAACATTTGAAATAGGATCTTTTCAGATTAAAACTTGCCTGTGAATGAAAGCAGCTGGCTACTGGAAACCTTCCCTGAAGTTACCCATCCAGCAGGGTGACAGATCACTAATAAGAGGAAAATGTCTTCCTAGGAAGCAGCCAAGCTTAAATGCAATCAGCATAAAATAAGTTATCAACTTGGAAGTTATAAAAGGTTCTGCAAATCTATTATGGTAGGAAGGATAATGTAATGACAAGAACAAATTGAAGGGCAGTCATGTCAGAGTCCAGAAAAAGGGGAATTGGAATTAGCCCTTGCCAGCTTCTTCAGATATGTCCAGAGAGATTGTGATTTTACCACTTAATACTTGGTTTGCAGCATGTGGAGTGGAGGGGGCATTCCCTTGTTAATAGAGTTTATGACCTTTCCATGCCCTCCCTCAACCAGGCCAAAATCCTCATCAAGCCACATTTAGATCTTGTCATCTCGCTTCTGGGAGGAGATTGGGCTTATTGGACAGCAGGGACATTTCAGATTTACTTGTAACTTTCACTTATCATTTTAAATTAATAGATTCAATGTCTGATTCATCAATAAGTCTAGTGAGAATTTAGATAACATGAACTGGATCATTCCTTCACGAGATGATTATTCATCACTCCAGAAAAACAGAGCTCAAGGTGATAGATCAGACCCTGGTGATCCTCCACAAAGGGTAATATCCCCTAATGTCCAGTTTAATCCACCTATGAAATTCCAAATTCAGGACCAAATAAGGAGGGTGTACACCTTGGTTTCAGGGGACTGAAGTTGGACTGAGGTAGTAGCCCAACCTCAGCCTCTCTTTTCTTGCTCCCTTTACTCCCCAGTTGATATACCCTCTACCCTTGACCACAGCATTCTCACAAGCCATATTTGCTCATCCTTTCATTATGTAGCTGAGGAATAACAAAAGAAAGTGAAAATATTTTTAAATACTCTTAAACAAGATGACTGGCTCCACTGGACCCAAGAATCAATTAGATTGTCACTGATATATGTAATAGATTTTTTATAAGAAACATCCCATGACTAGGCAGTTTAATATTACCACTATTCTTAAGTATGTTTTCCCCAGTAATGGAAGTTAGGCAGTATTTGCTAAAGTAAATTTCTTGCACCAACAAAACAGAGATTAATGTTATGTTGAGGATCCAAGATGACCAAATAAGAACAGCTCCGGAGTGCTGTTACTAGCAAGAACAAAGCAGAGGGTGAGTGCTCACTGCATTTCCAAACAAGTTTTCACTGTCCACAGACCAGGAGATTCCTGAGCTAAAAAGTGCCATGAGTTTTCAGCATGGCTGATGCCGTGGGTTGGCGCACAGAAACTCACACAAATCTGGTCGGCCATTTCAACTGTCGCCTGGAACGCCTGGGAGACAGAGCTGCCCATTCAACTGAAAGGGAGGGGGCTGAGACAGGGAGTCAGGCAATATGGCTCAGTGGGTACCACCCCTACAAAACAAGCAATCTGAAATGCTCTGGCTTGAGAGTTTCGCAGCAAGCACAGCTGGACCTCAGACGGTCCAGCTCAGTGGGGGGAAGGGCGTCCACTGCTACCGAGGCATTCCGCCAATACCGAGGCAGTTCACACAGCAGCAGGGAAGAGCCTGTGGCAACTCAGCAAAAATTCTGCTGGCAGACTGTGACTAGACTACTCCTTTCAGGGCAGGGCACTTCTGAAAAAAGGGAGCAGCATGTCAGGAACTTATAAATAAAGCTGACCTTCCAAGGTCAGAGCGCCTGGGAAAAGAGGCAGCTATGAGTTCTGCTGCAGCAGACTTAAAGTTACCTGCCCAGCAGCTCTGCACAGAACAATGGAGCTCCCAGCATAGCACTTGAGCTCCTATAAGGGACAGACTGTCTCCTCAGGCAGCTCCCTGACCCCCATATACCCAAAGAGACACCTCATAAAGGAGAGCTGAGGCCGACATCTGGCAGGTACCCTTCTGGGATGAAGATAACAGAAGAAGAAACTGGCAGCAACCCTTACCGTTCAGCAGCCATTGCAGGTGATCCCCAGGCAAGCAGGGTCTGGAGTGGACCTCCAGAAGTCCTGCAGCAGAGGGGCCTGACTGTTAGAAGGAAAACTAAGAAACAGAAAGAAATAGATTGAACATCAACAAAAAGGACGTCCACTCAGAGACCCCATCTGAAAGTCACCAACTACGAAGACCACAGGTACATAAAACCACTAACATGGGAAGAAACCAGCACAAAAGGGATGAAAACACCAAAAACCTGAACTCTTCTCCTCCTCCAAGGGATCACAACTCCTCACCAGCAAGGGATCAAAGATGGATGGAGAATGAATCTGATGAATTGACAGAAACAGGCTTCAGAAGGTAGGTAATAACAAACATCAGAGCTAAAAGAACATGTGCTAACCCAATGCAAAGAAACTAAGAACCTAGAAAAAAGATTTGCTGAGATGCTAACTAGAATAAACAGCTTAGAGAAGAACATAAACAACTTAATGAAGCTGAAAAACACAGCATGAGAACTACGCAAAGCATACACAAGTTTCAATAGCTGAATCGACCCAGCAGAAGAAAGGATATCAGAGATTGAAGATCAACTCATTGAAATAAAATGAGAAGGCAAGAATAGAAAAAAAGAGTGAAAAGAAATGAACAAAGCCTCCAAGAAATAGGGGATTATGTGAAAAGACCTAATCTATGTTTGATAGGTGTACCTGAATGTGATGGAGAGAATGAATCCAAGCTGGAAAACACTCTCCAGGATATTAGCAAGGAGAACTTCCCCAACCAAGCAAGGCAGGCCACCATACAAGTCTAGGAAATACAGAGAACACCAAAAAGATATTCCTCAAGAAGAGCAACTCCAAGGTGCATATTCATAAGATTCACCAGGGTTGAAATGAAGGAAAAAATGCTAAGGGCAGCCAGAGAGAAATGTCGGGTTACCCACAAAGGGAAGCCCATCAGACTAACAGCAGCTCTCTCGGCAGAAACTCTACAAGCCAGAAGAGAGTGGGGGCCAATATTCAACATCCTTAAAGAAAAGAACTTTCAACCTAGAATTTCATATCCAGCCAAACTAAGCTTCATAACTGACAGAGAAATAAAATCCTGTATGGACAAGCAATTGCTGAGAGATTTCGTCACCACCAGGCCTGCTTTACAAGAGCTCCTGAAAGAAGCACTAAACAAGGAAAGAAACAACCAGAATCAGCCACTCCAAAAACGTACCAAAGGGTAAAGAGCATTGACATAATTAAGAAAATGCATCAACTAACGGGCAAAACATCCAGCAAGCATCAAAATGGCAGGATCAAATTCACAAATAACAATATTAACCTTAAATGTAAATGGACTAAATGCCCCAATCAAAAGACACAGACTGGCAAATTGGATAAAAAGTCAAGACCCATTGGTGTGCTGTATTCAAGAAACCCTTCTCACATGCAAGGACACACATAGGCTAAAAATAAAGGGATGGAGGAAGATTTATCAAGCAAATGGAGAGCAAAAAAAAAAAAGCAGGAGTTGCAATCCTAGTCTCTGATAAAATGGACTTTAAACCAACAAAGATCAAAAGAGACAAGGACATTATATAATGGTAAAAGGATCAATGCATCAAGAAGAGCTAATGATCCTAAATATACACACACCCAATACAGGAGCACCCAGATACATAAAGCAAGTTCTTAACAACCTACAAAGAGACTTAGACTCCCATAAAACAATAGTGGGAGACTTTAACATTCCACTGTCAGTATTAGACAGATCAATGAGACAGAAAATTAACAAGGATATCCAGGACTTGACCTCAGAACTGGATGAAGTGGACCTAATAGACATCTACAGAAATCTCCACCCCAAACCCACAGAATATACATTCTTCTCAGCACTTCATTGCACCTACTCTAAAATTGACCATATATTTGGAAGTAAATCACTCCTCAGCAAATGCAAAAGAACAGAAATCATAACAGTCTATGAGACCACAAGACAATCAAATTAGAACTCAGAATTAAGAAACTAATTCTGAAACTCAGAACCACACAACTTCATGGAAACTGAACAACCTGCTCCTGAATGTCAACTGGATAAAGAATGAAATAAAGGCAGAAATAAAGATATTCTTTGAAACCAATGAGAACAAAGACACAACATACCAGAATCTCTGGGACATATTTAAAGCAGTGTCTAGAGGGAAATTTATAGCAATAAACACCCACATGAGAAGCAAGGAAAGATCTAAAATCGACACCCTATCATCAAAATTGGAAGAACTAGAGGAGCAAGATCAAAAAAACTCAAATGTAGCAGAATACAATAAATAACTAAGATCAGAGCAGAACTGAAGGAGACAGAGACACAAAAAAACCTTCAAAAAATCAATAAATCCAGGCACTGATTTTTTGAAAAGATAAACAAACTAGACCACTAGCCAGATTAATAAAAAAGAAAAGGGAAAAGAATCAAGTAGATGCAATGAAAAATGAAAAAGGGGATATCACCACCAATTCCACAGAAATACAAACTACATCAGAGAATACTACAAACAACTCTTTGCATATAAATCAGTAAGCCTGGAAGAAATGGATAAATTCCTGGACACTTGCACTCTCCCAAGCCGAAACCAGGAAGTCGAAACCTTGAACAGACCAATAACAAGGGCTGAAGTTGAAGCAGCAATTAATAGCCTACCAACCAAAAAAAGCCCAGGTCCAAATGGATTCACAGCTGAATTCTACCAGATGTACAAAGAGAAGCTGGTACCATTCCTTCTGAAACTATTCCAAACAATCCAAAAAGAGGGAATCCTTTCCAAATCATTTTATAAGATCAACATCATCCTGATATCAAACCTCAGCAGAGATTCAACAGAAAAAAGAAAACTTCAGGCCAATATCCATGATGAACATAGATGCAAAAATCTTAAAAAAAAAAAAAATACTGGCAAACCGATTGCAACAGCACATCAAAAAGCTTATCCATCACGATCAAGTAGGCTGCATCCCAGGGATGCAAGGCTGGTTCAACATATGCAAGTCCATAAATGTAATCCACCACATAAACAGAACCAAAGACAAAAACCACATGATTTTCTCAATAGATGCAGAGAAGATCTTCAACAACATTCAATAGCCCTTTATGCTAAAAACTCTCAACAAACTAGGTATCAAAGGAACATATCTCAAAACAATAAAAGCTATTTACGATAAATCTACAGCCAATATCATACTGAGTGGGCAAAAACTGGAAGCATTCTCTTTGAAATCCGGCACTAGACAAGGATGCCCTCTCTCACCACTCCTATTCAATATAATATTGGAAGTTCTAGCCAGAGCAATCAGGCAAGAAAAATAAATAAAGTATATTCAATTAGGAAAGGAGGTAGTCAAATTGTCTCTATTTGCAGACGACAGGATGGTATATTTAGAAAACCCTATCATCTCAGCCCAAAATCTCCTTAAACTGATAAGCAACTTGAGCAAAGTCTCAGGATACAAAATCAATGTGCAGAAATCACAAGCATTTCTATACACAAATAACACACTAACAGAGAGCCAAATCAAGAGTGAACTCCCATTCACAATTGCTACAAAGAGAATAAAATACCTAAGAATACAACTAACAAAGGATGTAAAGGACCTCTTCAAGGAGAACTACAAACCACACTGCTCAAGGAAATAAGAGAGGACACAAACAGATGGAAAAACATTCCATGCTCATGGTTAGGAAGAATCAATTTTGTGAAAATGGCCAAATTGCCTAAAGTAATTTGTAGATTCAATGCTATCCCCATCAAGCTATCAATGACCTTCTTCACAGAACTGGAAAAAAACACCTTAAACTTCATTTGGATCCAAAAGAGAGCCCACATAGCCAAGACAATCATAACCAAAAAGAACAAAGCCGGAGGCATCACTCTACCTATTTCAAACTATCCTACAAGGCTACAGTAAACAAAACAGCATGGTACTGGTACAAAACAGAGATATAGACCAATGGAACAGAACAGAGGCCTTGGAGGCAATGCTACACATCTACAGCCATCTGATCTTTGACAAACCTGACAAAAACAAGCAACAGGGAAAGGATTCCCTGTTTAATAAATGGTGTTGGGAAAACTGCCTAGCAGTGTGCAGAAAACAGAAACCGACCCCTTCCTGACACCTTACACTAAAATTAACTCCAGATGGATTAAAGACTTAAACATAAGACCTAACACCGTAAAAACCCTAGAAGAAAACCTAGGCAATACCATTCAGGACATAGGCATAGGCAAGGACTTCATGACTAAAACACCAAAAGCATTGGCAACAAAATCCAAAATAGACAAATCGGACCTAATTAAACTCCAGAGCTTCTGTACAGCAAAAGAAACAATCATTAGAGTGAAACAGCAACCAACAGAATGTGAAAAAATTTTTGTAATCTATGCATCTTACAAAGGGCTAATATCCAGAATCTACAAAGAACTAAAACAGATTTACAAGAAAGAAACAAACAACTCCATTCAAAAGTGGGTGAAGGATATGAACAGATATTTTTCAAAAGAAGATATATATGAGGCCAACAAACATATGAAAAAATGCTCATCATCACTGATTATTAGAGAAATGCAAATCACAACCACATTGAGATACCACTTCATGTCAGTTAAAATGGCAGTCATTAAAAAATCTGGAGACAATAGATGCTGGAGAGAATATCGAGAAATAGGAACACTTTTACACTGTTGGTGGGAGTGTAAACTAGTTCAACCATTGTGGAAGACAGTGTGGTGTTTCCTCAAGGACCTAGAAATAGAAATTCCATTTGACCCAGCAGTCCCATTACTGGGGATATACCCAAAGGATTATAAATCGTTCTACTATAAAGACACAGGCGCATGTATGTTCATAGTGGCACTGTTTACAATAGCAAAGAGCTGGAACCAATCCAAATGCCCATCAATGATAGACTGGACAAGGAAAATGTGGCACATATACACCCTGGAATACTATGCAGCCATAAAAAAATGATGTTAGTGTTCTTTTTAGGTACATGGATGAATATGGAAACCGTCATTCTCACAAACTGACACAAGAACAGAAAATCAAACACTACATGTTCTCCCTCATAGGCAGGTGTTGAACAATAAGAACACAGGGACACAGGGAGGAGAGCATCACACACTGAGGTCTGTTGGAGGGGGCCAAGGGAGGGACAGTGAGGGGGTGGGGAGGTCAGGGAGGGATAACTTGGGGAGAAATGCCAGATGTAGGTGACGGGAGGATGGACATAGCAAATCACATTGCCATGTGTGTACCTATGCAACAATCCTGCATGATCTGCACATGTACCCTAGAACCTAAAGTACAATAATAAAAAAAAAAAAAACATTATGTTTGAACTGTACTACTGTAACATGTGTCCATAGGATCTGAGAGATGAAATATAGTTAGACATTTAGCCATCAACGTTTTAACTGTCAAATCACAGCCTGTTGTGGGTTGAATGTTGGCCTATAAAAATATATGGCCATGTCTTAAACCCTGGAACATGAGAATGTGACTTTATTTGGAAAAAGAGTCTGTGCAGATGTAATTAAGAATCTCTGTATGCGACCATCCTTGATTATCCACATAGGCTCTAAGCCCAATGACAATATCCTTATATGAGACACAAAAAGGAGACACACACGGAAAAGAAGAAAAGACAGTACGAAAATAGAGGCAGATATTAGAGTTATACAGTCACAAGAAAAAGAATATCTGTAGCCACCAGAAGCTTAAAGAGGCAAGAAAGTGTTCTCTCTTATAGTCTTCTTTGGAAATGCAACCTGGAGAAACCTTGATTACAGACTTCTGAACCACGAACAGAGAAAGGTAACATTTCCTTTATTTTAAACTAGCAATTTGTGACAACTTATTACACGAGTCACTGGAAACTAATACACAGTCTGTAGCCATTGAAGGATTTGGAATCTCTTCACCTTTATTCTCCCATCAGTTTTGGGCAATTTCAACACCCAACCTCAAACTTTTGCATCCTGGTCAGGTGTGGTGGCTTGTGCCTGTATTCCCAGCACGTTTGGAGGCCAAGGCAGGTGGATTGCTTGACCTCAGGAGTTCAAGACCAGTTTGGGCAAACAAAGTGAAACCTTGTGTCTACAAAAAATACAAAAATTAATCAGGCATAGTGGCATGTGCCTGTTGTCCCAGCTACTCAGGAAGCTGAGGTGGGAGGATCACTTGAACCCGGGAGGTAGAGACTGCAGAGAACCATGATCGTGCCACTGCACTCCAGCCTGGGCAGCAAAGTGAGACCCTGTCTCAGAAAAGGAAAACAAAACAAAACAAAACAAAACCTTTTACATATTCTTATGTTAGTGTCTTTCAACTTCTTTTTACTTCAGGCAATTGCCTGTAGGATCTTACCCTAGACTTTGTAATTACTAATAAATATTTAATTTTTTAAATTGGAAATGTCAATACCAGTCTCAAAGAGTTATCTATTGTATAGTTCTCTCATTCCTTTTACAACTGTTCTTCAGCCTCAATAAGACTCCATATCCATGACTCCTTCATTTGCCTCTAATTTACAACTCCCCCACTCCAAAGTCTCATTTTCTTACCAATGCTGCCTGGAGCCCATGGTCAGTAATGCAGATTTCTCTCTCACTAGCTCTTTTAACCTTGTCCTATCCCTGTTTTAGTTTTCTTTTGTGTTTAGCTAACATTTATTGAGGGCTTACTAAGTGTCAAGCAATTTGCAGTGATTCTTACATCTAATCTTTCTAACACCATGAAATAGTTACTATTATTACCCCTATCTTAAGGTCGAGGAAGTTAAGTGTTTGGGAGGAAATGTAAGTTGCCCAAGCTCATACACTTAGCAGGGCCAGAACACAAAGCCCTGTCTGTGACTAGAACCTTTACAATTAACCACAATGCAATACTGCCCCTGCCGCTGCACCTCCCTTACAAATTCTCAGCATACAGTCTGCCCTTCTCAATTTTATAACCAGAAAGCTGAGCACTGCTAAAGAAAATCTTGAACAAATGATTTTACAAATCTATGATTTCTTTTTTTTTTTTCTTTTTTTTTTTTATATATATACTTTTTATTGCATTTTAGGTTTGGGGGTACATGTGAAGAACATGCAAGATTGTTACATAGGTACACACATGGCAGTGTGATTTGCTGCCTTCCTCCCCATCACCTATATCTGGTATTTCTCCCCATGCTATCCCTCCCCAACTCCCCACCCCCTGCTGTCCCTCCCCTT